>NDFG01000178.1:100902-166156 GCA_002167245.1 Sporophila hypoxantha
ACACAGGAACAGGGAACACAAATTTCACCAGTGACAATGGGAGACACAGGAACAGGGAACACAACAAACCCAGCGCCAATTAGAGAGGAGAAAGGCACTGCTAAGGTGACTCAGAAGAAATTTAGGCCATCAAAACAGTGCCCTGCTGTTTCCTGCTGGGCCAGWGGCTTTGAGAGCTCAAAGTGTGCCAGTGGGAAGTAGGGGAGGTAAAGGATGGAGGATGTCTCACCGTGGCCTTAATCCTACAGGCCAATTGTGCCTCCTGGCATGCACTGGGGTGTGGTGCTTTCCTGCTGGAGAAGGAAACACAGGCACCAGAAGAAGCAGAACTAGTCAAATATATATATTTTTTTAAATTTATTTAAATATCTATATATATTTTTATATATTTATACATATATTTATATATAAAAATATTTTTAAATTATATATAATCTATATAAGATAAACATAAATAAATATATAAATAAGATAAATATAAAATTGTAATATATAAATATATTATTATTATATATTATCATATAATATTATATTTAATACATATTTATTTGTATTTATAAAAATATATTAATATATTATATAAGTACATATAAATATAAATATAAATATAAATATAAATATAAATATAAATATAAAATAAATAAAGTATAAAATAAATATATGTATAAATATATGTATATATTTATATACAATAATTTATATATATATATACATGTATTTACATAAAATAAATATATGTATAAGTATATGTAAATTCATTATACATATTTTTATATATTAAATATATTGATTGTATATATTTATATATATTTTTATATAGTTAGTCAAATATAAAAATGTATATTAATATATATTTTTATATTTATCTATTTTATATAAATATATATTAATATAAAGTATAAAAATATAAATATCTAAAATATAAATATCTAAATATATAAAATGTAAATATACATTATATTAAATATMTAGATATTTACTATATCTACATATTAAATATATAAATAGAAATACATATATTTTTAATTTTTTAAATTAAAACTAACATTCTAAGGAGAGATTTTTCTCCATTCAAATGCCATTTTCCAAGGGAATTACACAATCTGGATGTTTTCTGCTCTTGCTCGCTGGTGGTGCTGAAGAACTGACATGCACAATTTTTTTTTCCAAAAAAAAAAGGGAAAGGGGTATTTTTATGTTGCAAAGCTGAGWGACGAACAGTTTTGATTGACTGGATGAAAGCACTGAGGAATGTTCCAGASTAAAGGTGGTAAATTGTCCAAGTGAAACGGTGCTTTTTGGCACCTCTAAATCAAAATGTTGCTGCCAGGAGGAAAGGCAGAAGGGAAGCAAAGCTGTCCTAGCAAACTTCACCTCTAATTCCCCTTAAAACAAAACAAAACAAAACAAAACAAAACAAAACAAAATAAAATAAAAAAACCCCAAACAAATAAACCAAAAATACCCAAAAAATTTTTTAAAAATTCCTTTTTTTGGTGGCAAAAGTGGTTTCACCAGATTACCACAACCAACTGTGTGGGGAAAAACCTCTTGTGCTAACACCTATTTATTAAAGTATAGAAATTATAAATATAGCTAATCAGAGGGGAGAAAAGCTCCCTGGTGCTGTGTTGGGCAGGCAGTTTTCCTGCTCTGGGKCTGCCACCTCTGTGCTCTCCGTGGGCAGCTCAGTCCCTCCCACCTCCCCGGGATTAAGGGATTAATTACCATTAATTACAGAGCCCTGCCTGCCTTGCCTGTGATCACTATCTCTGCATCAGAAAGAAGCAGATGGAGCCCAATTTCCAAACTCTGCGAGATGGAAAGAGCAGTATTGAGATAAGAGATAAGCAGCTGGGGTACTGCGGATGAAGGCAGGAGGCTGTTGCATCACCAGAGAGGAAACCCTAAATCTCAAGAATTTATTGTTTCCTCCTTTCTAAGGAGCAGAACAGGCAGGTGGGATCCCCCTCCTGCTGTTGGACTTTCTGTTTCTTCTAAAGAAATCTGTGCAGAGGCCACAACAAATCCCCATAACAGTGGTGCGAACAGAGAAACTGGGTGCTTCATCCCTGGAAATGCTCAAGCCAGGCTGGATGGTTTCAGACTCGACGATTCCCTGAGCCAACTCGGGGGCCTGTCCCTTTCCTTCAGGGGTCTGGAAACAAGAGATCAGGCAACACGTTTCTTTCCTTGAACAACGAGGTACTGTATTTCGTCTTTGGAACCAAAGACTGGTATATTGCTTATCGGAACAAAGATGTGAGTGCCCCTTAGTGTCACCAGCCAAAACCAAAATTCATCGTTTCTTGACCTGCCCTCGTTTGAATTTAGGCATTAGGTGGAACGCGAAAGACTGTCTCCTTCTTGTACACCTGCCCTAAAGCAGCGAATGCTACTACTCCAGTGATCACTGGTCTCCGCAAAACATGGAGAGCTCACCACTAGTAGACATGGATCCGTGCATAGAAGAGAGCGAGATGTGAATGGCGGCCAAGTCTTCGGACAATCCTGTCATCAGATGATACGATGACAATTCCAAACTCTGTGAATTGATAAGAGCCATACGAGCGTAGAGTAAAGAGCTGGGGCGTAGCTGGGAGGCAAGAGGACGCTTCGGATCACCGAGATGGAACTAGGAATCACGTAGAATCTGGACATATTTTACCCATCTTCTTCTCCCTAAGGAGGTAGGAAGAACAGGCCAGCGTGGTGACGACTCCCGCCTCCTGCTGATTGGATCTTTCTAGTTTCCTCCGTAGCTACAGAAAAACTCTGTGCGCAGCTGTCTCAGCAGAAGGCCCTGCCAGCAGGAGATCCTCACCAATAACAGTGGGTATGAACAAGAGAAGCAAAAACTGTGGGTGCCTCATCCCTGGAAATGCTCAAGGCCAGGCTGGATGGAGCCCTGAGGCAACCTGGGGGTGTCCCTGTCCTTTCAGGGGTTGGAACAAAGAGGATTTCTTATGGAACAGATGATTCATTTGGAACAAAATTGATTTCTTATGGAACAAGATGATGCCCCTTTCCTCAAGCAAACCATTCCATGGTTCTGATCCTCTGAATTTTGGGCAAAGGGCTGCGGGGCCTGTTCCTGTTCCTGTCCCTGCAAAACAAAGGAGCTTCCAAGGGACAGGATCTTCATGAAAGAGGATTGAAGTGGCTCAGGTAAATCTCTGCATCAGAAAGAAGCAGATGGAGCCAATTTCCAAACTCTGTGAGATGGAAAGAGCAGGTATGAGATAAGAGATAAAGAGCTGGGGGTACTGGGCGAGGCAGGAGGCTGTGGAATCACCAGAAGGGAAACCTAATCTCAGGAATTATTTTTTCCTCTTTTCCTAAGGAGCAGAACAGGCGGGGGGATTCCCCTCCCTGCTGTTGGATTTTCTGTTTTCTTTCTAAAGGAAATCTGTGCAGAGGCCACAACAAATCCCCATACAGGGTGGAACAGAGAAAACTGTGGGTGCCTCATCCCTGGAAATGCTCAAGGCCAGGCTGGACAGAGCCCTGAGCAACCTGGGGGTGTCCCTGTTCCTTTTCAGGGGGCTGGAACAAGATGATTTCCTTAGTGAACAAGATGATTTTCTTTTTGATGGAAAGATGATTTCTTATGGAACAAGATGATGTCCCTTCCAAGCCAAGCCATTCCATGGTTCTGATCCTCAGAATTTTTGGGGGCAAAGGCTGTGAGGGGCTGTTCCTGTTCCTGTCCCTGCAAAACAAAGGGAGCTCCAAGGGACAGATCTTCCTGGAAAGAGAATTGAAGTGGCTCAGCTTAAATCTCTCCATCAGAAAGAAGCAGATGGAGCCCAATTTCCAAACTTCTGTGAGATGGAAAGAACAGGTATGAAGATAAGAGATAAGAGCTGGGGTACTGGATGAGGCAGGAGGCTGTGGATCACCAGAGAGGAAACCTAAATCTCAGGAATTTATTTTTTCCCTTTTCCTAAGGAGGAGAACAGGCAGGTGCGGATCCCCTCCTGCTGTTGAATTTCTGTTTTTCTTCGAAAGGAAATCTGTGCAGAGGCCACAACAATCCCCATAACAGGTGGAACAGAGAAAACTGTGGTGCCTCAAACCTGGAAATGCTCAAGGCCAGGCTGGATGGAGCCCAGAGCAACCTGGGGTGTCCCTGTCCTTTCAGGGGGTTGGAACAAGATGATTTTCTATGGAACAAATTATTTCTTATGGAACAAGATGATGTCCCTTCCAAGCCAAACCATTCCATGGTTCTGATCCTCTGAATTTTGGGGCAAAGGCTGTGAGGGCCCTGTTCCTGTTCCTGTCCCTTGCCAAAACAAAGGAGCTCCAAGGGACAGGATCTTCCTGGAAAGAGGATTGAAGTGGCTCAGCTAAATCTCTGCATTAGAAAGAGAGCAGATGGAGGCCCAATTTCCATTCCAACTCTGTGAGATGGAAAGAAGCAGGTATGAGATAAGAGAGAAGAGCTGGGGGTACTGGGCGAGGCAGGAGGCTGTGATCACCAGAGAGAAAACCTAAATCTCAGGAATTTATTCTTCCTCTTTTCCTAAGGAGGAGAACAGGCAGGTGGGATCCCCCTCCTGCTGTTGGATTTTCTGTTTTCTTCTAAAGGAAATCTGTGCAGAGGCCACCAACAAATCCCCATAACAGGTGGAACAGAGAAACTGTGGGTTGCCTCATCCCTGGAAATGCTCAAGGCCAGGCTGGATGGAGCCCTGAGCAACCTGGAGGTGTCCCTGTCCTTTCAGGGGGTTGGAACAAGATGATTTCCTAGGAACAAGAGGATTTCTTTTGGAACAGATGATTTCTTATGGAACAAGAGGATTTTCATGTTCCCCTTCCAAGCCAAAGCCATTCCATGGTTCTGATCCTCTGAATTTTGGGGCAAATGCTGTGAGGGGCTGTTCCTGTTCCTGTCCCTGCAAAAACAAAGGGAGCTCCAAGGGACAGGATCTTCCTGGAAAGAGGATTGAAGATGGCTAAGCTAAATGAGCAGATATCTCTCCATCAGAAAGAAGCAGTATGGAGCCCAATTTTCCAAACTCTGTGAGATGGAAAGAGCAGGTATGAGATAAGAGATAAGAGCTGGGGGTACTGGGCGAGGCAGGAGGCTGTGGATCACCAGAGAGAAAACCTAATTCTCAGGAATTTATTTCTTCCCCTTTCCTAAGGAGGAGAACAGGCAGGTGGGATCCCCCTCCTGCTTGTTGGATTTTTTGTCTTCTTCTAAAGGAAATCTGTGCAGAGGCCACAACAAATCCCCTATAACAGGTGAACAGAGAAACTGTGTGTGCCTCATCCTGGAAATGCTCAAGGCCAGGGCTGGATGGAGCCCTGAAGCAACCTGGGGTTGTCCCTGTCCTTTCAGGGGTTGGAACAAGAGATTTCTTATGGAACAAGATGATTTCTTATGGAACAAGATGATGTCCCTTCCAAGCCAAGCCATTCCATGGTTCTGATCCTCAGAATTTTGGGCAAAGGCTGTGAGGGCTGTTCCTGTTCCTGTCCCTGCAAAACAAAGGGAGCTCCAAGGGACAGGATCTTCCTGGAAAGAGAATTGAAGTGGCTCAGCTAAATCTCTCCATCAGAAAGAAGCAGATGGAGCCCAATTTCCAAACTCTGTGAGATGGAAAGAACAGGTATGACGAATAAGAGATAAGAGCTGGGGGTACTGGATGAGGCAGGAGGCTGTGGATCACCAGAGAGGAAACCTAAATCTCAGGAATTTATTTTTTCCTCTTTTCCTAAGGAGGAGAACAGGCAGGTGGGATCCCCCTCCTGCTGTTGAATTTTCTGTTTTCTTCGAAAGAGAATCTGTGCAGAGCCACAACAAATCCCCCATAAGAGGTGGAACAGAGAAACTGTGGGTTGCCTCAAACCTGGAAATGCTCAAGGCCAGGCTGGATGGAGCCCAGAGCAACCTGGGGTGTCCCTGTCCTTTCAGGGGGTTGGAACAAGATGATTTCCTATGGAACAAAATTATTTCTTATGGAACAAGATGATGTCCTTCCAAGCCAACCATTCCATGGTTTCTGATCCCTCTGAATTTTGCGGGCAAAGGCTGTGAGGCGCCTGTTCCTGTTCTGTCCCCTGCAAAACAATAAGGAGCTCCAAGGGACAGGATCTTCCTGGAAAGAGAGATTTGAAGTGGCCTCAGCTAAACTCTCGCATCAGAAAGAAGCAGATGGAAGCCCAATTTCCAAACTCTGTGAGATGGAAAGAGCAGGTATGAGATAAGAGAGAAGGCTGGGGGTACTGGGCGAGGCAGGAGGCTGTGGATCACAGAGAGAAACCTAAATCTCAGGAATTTATTTCTTCCTCTTTTTTCTAAGGAGGAGACAGGCAGGTGGGATCCCCCCTCCTGCTGTTGGATTTTCTGTTTTCTTCTAAAGGAAAATCTGTGCAGAGGCCACAACAAATCCCCATAACAGGTGGAACAGAGAAAACTGTGGGTGCCTCATCCCTGGAAATGCTCAAGGCCAGGCTGGATGGAGCCCTGAGCAACCTGGAGGTGTCCCTGTCCTTTCAGGGGGTTGGAACAAGATGATTTCCTATGCGAACAAGAGGATTCTTATGGAACAGTGATTTCTTATGGAACAAGAGATTTTCTGTGTCCCTTCCAAGCCAAGCCATTTCCATGGTTCTGATCCTCTGAATTTTGGGGCAAATGCTGTGAGGGCTGTTCCTGTTCCTGTCCCTGCAAAACACAAGAGGAGCTCCAAGGGGACAGGATCTTCCTGGAAAGAGATTGAAGTGGCTCAGCTAAATGCAGCGATATCTCTCCATCAGAAAGAAGCAGATGGAGCCCAATTCCAAACTCTGTTGAGATGGAAAGAGCAGGTATGAGATAAGAGAAGAGCTGTGGGGTACTGGGCGAGGCAGGGAGGCTTGGATCCACCAGAGAGGAAACCTAAATCTCAGGAATTTTTTTTTTTTCGTCTTTTCCTAAGGAGGAGAACAGGCAGGTGGGTCCCCCTCCTGCTGTTGGATTTCTGTTTTTCTTCTAAAGGAAATCTGTGCAGAGGCCACAACAAATCCCCATAACAGGTGGAACCAGAGAGAAATGTGGTGCCTCATCCCTGGAAATGCTCAAGGCCAGGCTGGATGGAGCCCTGAGCAACCTGGGGTGTCCCCTGTCCTTTCAGGGGCTTGGAACAAGAGGATTTCTTATAGGAACAAGATGATTTCTGTATGGAAAAGATGAGTCCCTTGCCAAGCCAAAGCCTTCCATGGTTTCTGATGCCTCTGAATTTTGGGCAAAGGCTGTGAGGGCATTTCCTGTCTCTGCAAAACAAAGAGGATAGTCCAAGTGGGACAGGATCTTCCTGGAAAGGAGGATTGAATTTGGCTCAGCTAAATGAGAAGTATCTCCTTGGATCCAGTTTTTACCTGGAATAAGGGGTTTGCTGTCAGTGTGGGTGTCCCAGTGGGTCTGTCCCCTCCCTGTGCTCACCATCCCCTGTCCCTGCCCATCTGGAGAAGGAAAAATCAAACACATTCCCCAGACAGCCTGGCCAAGAGCTTCCCCAGGAGGGGAAGATGAAGGTGTCAGACATAGCAGGAGCCCAGCTGATGTTGTGTTCTCACTCTGGTGGGTTTTTTTTCCTCTGTGTTAATTAAAACGCCACAGTTTCCTGAGGATAAACTGGTTAAATTCCCTTTGGAATCAAAGTGCCAGCAGCAAACTGTATCCAAATCCAAGTTCCTTGGGGTCTGTCTTGAGAAGATCCTGCCTACAGAGGTGGCAGGGAATGAGGTGCCAGGAGAACATGTAATATATTTATAGAATTATATTATATATACTTATATAATATACAATGTATTAATATATATTTTATAAATACAAATAAATATGTCTAAAATATAATATTATATGATAATATATAATAATGTATTTATATATTACATTTTTATATATTTGTATTATTTATATATTTTATATATATCTTATTTATATTTATTTTAGATATATTTATCTTACATAGACTATATATATATATATATATATATATATATATATATATATATAAAAATTTTAAAATATTTTAAAATATTTATGTATTTATTTATAAATGCTGGAAACAGAAAATAAACTTCTCCAGGGTTTTCTGACTGAGAGAGGCTCCTCACCCACACCAKTCTGTCACTATAGGACACAAAACAACACGAGAGCACACATTGCTGCTCTCAAGGTGAAAAAAGGGATTTTTTATTTTCTGTCTCAAACATTTAAAGATTTCTAAAAGTGACAGTGGATTGGATGGTGACAGTGCCACCTCTCCAATGACACTGGACAAACCAACAGTCCATCAAATTTCTCTTCCTCCATAAAAGAATGCAAAACAATGAGTTATTTACAGAAAGTGTGTGAGAAAGTTCATTACAAGAATGTCACCATCAGAAGGCTTAGAAAATCTTAAAAAATCAGGGCGATGCCCTTCCTGTCCAAATGAACTGTGCATTTCCTCTCTGCCCTGTTGAGCCTTTCTCAGTGGCACTTCCAGGTGTCACAGCCCATCCCACCAGCAGGATCTGCTGGCTGGGCACCCCCACACCCCTGCCCTGGCCTTTTGTGGGGACAGAATTTGGGAGCACAGATGATGTGAGAGCAGGGAGAGCTCCTGTCCCTCCCCATTCCCATCCCCAAGCAACCATATCTCCATCCCCACCACCATTCTCCATCCCCACCACCACTCTTCCATCCCCAGCACCATTCCCCACGATCCCCAGCACCCTCTCCATCCCACCACCTTCCTCCATCCCAACGCACCATTCGCACATCCCCACCACCATTCCCACATCCCCACCACCTTTCTCCATCCCCACCACCATTCCACATCCTCACCACATTCTCCCATCCCCACCACCATTCCCCATCCCCACCACCTTTCTCCATCCCCACCACCTTCCTCCATCCCCACCACCATTCCACATCCCACCACCTTTCCTCCATCCCACCACCTTTCTCCATCCCCACCACCTCCTAAAGACATCTGGAGCAGGGATTGGCAGCAGCCTCCTTCATCTCCCAGTCCATCCCAGCTTTGGCTCTTTGCCTTGCTGCTTTTTCCCTAAAAAATCCACTAGGCAGGGGTGGCTGGTTAAAAGCTAATTCCTCAGCCTCTTAAATCACCAAGATTAAAAGCTTTTTTCCTGGTGGCTGTTTCATGAAAGACTCAAAAGGTTTCTAACCTTTTATTCCTTTAAAAAGGAATGGTTCAGCTTCATCTATTTTAAACCATTTGGGTTTATGGGTAAAATATGCAGCGACTCTCCACCTCCAGAACCTGTGCTCTGCTGATTTTCCAGAAATGAATGAGCTCCTGAAAGGAAAAAAACCCCAAAAAACAGAAAAGAATGAGCTCCTGAAAAAAAAAAAGAAAAAACATTTTTCAGAAAAGAACGAGGTCCTGGGAAAAAAAAACACAAAAACAAAAGAATTTTCACAAAAGAATGAGCTCCTGAAAAAAAGAAAAACGGAAAAGAGGGAGCTCCTGAAAAAATCCAGAAAATAAATTCCAGAAAAGAATGAGCTCCTGAAAAAACAACCCACCAAACAAATAGAAAGAATGAGCTCCTGAAAAAATAAAAAGAAAAAGATTTTCCGGAAAAAGAATGAGTGCCTGAAAAAAAAAAATGCCAAACATAAAAGAATGAACCCTGGAAAAAACCCAGAAAATGATTGTCCAGAAAAGAATGAGCCTCCTGAAAACCAAAAAAATCAGGAAAGAATGAGCTTCTGAAAAAAAACAAAATAGAGAAAAGAATGAGCTCCTGAAAAAAAAATAAAATAATTTCCAGAAAAAGAATGAGCTCCCAAAAAAAAAAAAGAATGATCTCTTGAAAACAAATCCCAAAGAATTTTCCAGAAAACAATGATCTCCTGAAAACGAAAAAATCAGGAAAGAATGAGCTTCTGAAAAAAAAGGGAAAAGACCTTCCCAGAAAAGAATGAGGTCCTGAAAAAATAAAAAGAGAAAAGAATTTTCCAAAAAAGAATGAGCCCCTGGGGGGAGAAAAAAAGGGAAAAGAATGAGGTCCTGAATTATAAAAAGAAAAAAAAAGAAGGAAAAAAAAGAAAAAAAAAGAGAAAAAAAGAAAAAAAAAGAGGTTTTGACCAACTCCAGCCTCACTGTGCAGGCTCCTGAGATGTGTAAAACCCCCTGAAAACATGGAAAAAAATGGGATTTCTGCTGGTTGGACGCTTTCAGCCAATTGAGATGGTCCTGTCCTACTTGAGGGGTTACAGCTGCTCAGAATCCAGCACTTGTGGAGCTTCACACCAAGGATTCTGGGGTAGGAAAGGAAATAGAGCAGGCACAGCCCTCTTAATGCCTGTTAACCAAATAAATGTTCCTGTTCAAGGCAGGTGGAGCAATAATAAATATCAGGTAGGAGAAGAGAGCCCTGCCACCCCTTCTCATTTGTATGCACGGCGTTATTTCTTTTATTAAACCCAAATTCCCTCTCCAGAAATGCAGCCTGGCCCTGCTGGCTCAGGCCAGCTCCTGGTAAAATGATTATTAATGGTGCTGCACCTCTCCCTAATGGGAATGAATGGTCCAGGCACCCTTCAGCTCCACACATATTCCTGACTTATTCCTTCCTGTTCTTCCCRGCCACAAAATTCCCCCCAGCCTCCTTCCCCTGCAGCCCCACGTGGGTGATCCATCTTGGAACTTTTAAGGCTTATTTTTCTAGAGAGATAAAAATAAACCCTTCMATTTGGATGAAAAATAGGGGGTGTAGGCCCAAGCCCACCGAGGGAGGTGGAGGAAGGGGGAAGGAGAAGGAAGAAGAGTGTTTTCTCCCTTYTCCCTGTGTTTAAACCACAGATCCATCTCTCTTAACAGCCCCTCCCTTGCCAAATAAATAATTTCCTCACCMTGAGGAGCAGGGGGATGACAGGAGGAGGATCATAAGTCGTGGAAAGGAGGTAAAGGCAGGGATCTCTCAGGGAGTTTCTCTCAGGGAGCTTCTCAGGGAGCACCACCCAATCCAAGTCTCTGCCCTAGCAAGGGCACTCTGGCCACGGAGAATTCCTGCAAAAATGATTTTTGAAGCAAGRACAACCATGAAAAACCATGCTTTGCATGGCTCTTCCCATAGGAGCCTGCAGGGCCAGCAGGAATTGCATCCCTGGACAGGCAGGAGAGCAGGGGGAAAGGTGGGAAGAAGGGTGGGATACAAGGATCTTCCCCCACCAGCTGCTCCAGTGTGGATCTGGGCATTTCCAAAATGCCACAATGCTCCTTCAGACCTTCCAAAATATCCCAAATCCCATCCAAAATCCCCTGAGCACCACAAGCCTGCCCCCCATATCCCACAAACATCCYCAAATCTCACTGACTCTTCACCCCATACCCCAGAAAAATCACCACCATCACTAAGCATCTTCAAAATCCCTCAACCCCACCAGTCCCCTGACATGTTCCCCCAGAAGCTGTCCCCAAAATATCACCAAAGAGGTCCCCAAATAGGGTTTAAGGACTGGCTACARGTGACCATCCTGCTCTTGGGGTTGGCACCATCCCCACTGTTAACGAGCAGATATCAAAGAGCCACTTGGCTGTTTCCTCTTGGTCTGATACACCAAAATTTAAAATATATGGGTGAAAASCATGAGAATTATGGATTTTAGCATGGGGACCACTCCTGGAAAAAAGTGGGCTGAAGGAACGTAGCCCCAGGCAATGCTTGCAGGGACCAAGCACTGGAGCAGCTCCACGGCCCTGCTGCAACAGCCACAGGAAGCAAAGGACAACCTATAACCTGCTGAGAACTTCAGCTGAATTTTAAAAAGCTGCTTGCTTTATGTCTGCTCTTTAGTTGCTTTTCTTGAAAAACAAAACGAAACAAAACCAACAAAAAACAAACAAACAAAAAAAAACCCAAAAAAAAACCAAGCCAAAAAAAAACCCACACAAAAAGACCCCACAGAAACAAAACCAAACCAAACCAAACCAAAAAACAAAAAACAAAAAAACACAAAAAAAAAAAAAAACCAACCAAAAAAACCCAACAAAACCAAAAAAAAACCAAAAAAAAACCAAAAAAAAACCCAAAAAACCACCCCCAAACACAGCAAACCAAGAAAAAGGCCAACAAACCCAATGTCCATTGGTTTTCAGGTAAACCAAACCTGATTCCAACCCAGTTTTGGTTGAMATGTGACCAGTGGTCAGTACTGCTGGTTTCCATTTGGGGTTGTGGCCACATCCCTGCTCCCATTTCTCACGTGGCCCCTTCTCCATCCCCACCTGGAGGGATATTTGCCCACACGTATGCAGAAGTGATTACAGGCAGAAGCCTGGGGGATTTGTTTGGGAACAATGTTGTAATGAGCCCGAGGATAATCTGCTGCCCAGAGACAGGGATTTTTCCCTGCAGGGATGGCAGCCACAAATTAGACAGTCACATCCAGTTATTTCCAGCAAGTTRACTCCCAAGGCTGCACCTCCTGCCCAGCAAGAGGGGACAGCACAAATCCACCCAGCCCCACAGATGTGCCCCAAATCCGAGATGTTCCAGGTGGGGAAAGGGGCTGGTGTGAGGGTTCTTTAATGGCCCAAAGTGGTGGAAATTCATTACTCTGATAAGGCTCAGGGAGTTGGTGGTTTGAGCTTCAAACATGGCCAGTCCCTGGAGAAATTACATCGTGTTCAAGCTAATCTTCTTATAAACATTGTTGTGGGTTTTTTTTTTTAATTTTATCCGACATGTGTCAAGCAGGACCACTAAGCCTATTACATCTCCAGGGAGGTTGGGGCTTTCTCTTCTTCCTATCCCCCCCATCTGAATGCTGCTTGGCTCCTTTTTGGCTCCTTTGGACATTTCTCCATCACTACAAACTCATCTTTATTATTAGCACTGATAAAAAAAAAGTCTCAGTGGGTTTGGAGGTTCAGGTGAGATAAGCAGCCAGGTTCCAGCTAGACAGCCAAAATCTTTGGAGCTTGTGGGTTTCTGAAATGCACAAAAAAACTTGCTGGACTATCCCTKCTTCCTGTGTTCATTTATTTTTCTTTCCAACAAACCCTCAAAATAACTAGATAAAGAGTCAACTGGATATTTTTGTGCTCTCCAGGACAAAATAGTTCAAGTTATTGGGAAATCCCTGGYTGGGTACTGCCTTTATTGGTGTTATTCCCTCTGTCAGAGTTTGCAGGCAGAAACAGGCAGGGATTCAGACCACTGGAACAGAGGGTTTTAAAGGACAGGGTGAATATGAAGCTGCTTCAGGCTGAGGGATACACCTTGCTGAGGGGACATTTTCTCCTGAGACCTCTCTCCCAACCCTGGAGGGAAGTTCATAAGAAGCCAACAGAAAGGGTGAAAAGGGGGTGTAAAAAAACCCCAAACCCTAAAAAATTAGTGCTGCAAGGAGGAAGCATCAAGCTCTCTGCATGAGAAATAGGAAACAGAGAATTAGGAMTACCTAAGGAGTGAGAAACCTTCATGCACTCACCTGCAGGAACATCACCCACGTTCACTCTGGAGACTTGGCTACAGAAAATCAATGGGAGCTTATCAGCCTGCAGCAGAATCAGGACAATTAAACCTTTCCCTCTCTGCCTTTCTGTATGGGATTTAAGTTTTGAAGTTATTCTCACCTGTGGATGGAGAGAAAGAAACATCCCAGCCAGCATCTCTCATGGAGAGTTATCTCCARCACAGGCAGCAGCCCAAATTATTTCCGTGCCTAATTGTTGCCTTCTTTGTCCTTAAAAAAAAAGTTAATTAAAAAATCCTATCTTGGACCAAAAAAAGGGATTTTGTGCATTTGACTACAACTTCTTTGCTCTCCTTGCACACCAACTTCTGCACTCATGGGAAAACTCCTTTCCCAAAAGCTGAGCTTTTGTCATCGGGCTTTTCTCTGGCACAGGGCAAAATTTTGCAGGAGGAGTCCAGCMGAAACCCAAAATGGGGCATAAGTGACAAAACTGAGCCTGGATTTGGAGCTGTCCCCCAGATCCATGCCRGGCTGGGGACAAGGTGAGGGAGCTGCTACAAACCCAGTCAGTTGGAGCACTCAATCCCACAGGAGCCAAAGGGTGTTGGAAGCCCCAAAGCACCATCTAAACATGTCCCTGTTTGCTTGCCTGGTTTTTACTGAAARCCAGCTGCTCCAAGCCCTTGGAGGAATGGAAAAACACTGAGATAAACCAAATAATTAACAAGCTCAATAACTAAAATTGCTGTTCCTAGTTCCTGCTCCATGTTTGGGTTTGGGTGGACCACAAGGCTTTCTGCAGCCCCTGGCTGGTCCTACAAGCATTTTCCATCTTCTGGGCACTCAGGTTGGAAGCAGCAGCTTCCTTTTTATTTATTTCACTCTTTATCTCCCCCAGTCAAAGCAGGCAGTGCAGATAATCTGGGTTTACAGCCCTTTGAAGTCAGMCAGAAAAGACTTTTAACTCGAGCGAGCGGGACCCCAGGCCTCCATCTACCTGATCCCCAGGCCCTGGCAGGGATTTGGGCAAGGCAGGCTCCATCCACATGGACCTGGCTTTAAAGCCATCAGGTCCAAGCCCTGCCTTGGCCAGAGATCAAGCAGAGCAGATTTCCTCCAGCCCTCCTGTCTTATCACACATTAGCCCCGTCCAGATGTCAGGCGCTCTCCCTCGGCTCACAATCCCCCTTTCCCATCTTCTTTTATCTCCCCATTAAATTGCTGACAAGACCTTCCTGGTGGCCTTTTCTGAAGTAGGGGGGATCAAAAAAATCAACGGAATATTTCAAAAGTCCTTAGGGAAAATAGGAAGGAGGAGGGGAGAAATCAAATTGGAGGGAGAAGGAGCTGGCAATGCTGTTACCATGCACAGAGCAAGACACTGGTGTGGCATTTTCTGGGTTCCCCAGATGGAGGAGGAATTGAAAATCTGATTCCATGTTCTTAGAAGGCTAATTTATTATTTTATGATCTATATTATAWTWAAGAATGCTATRCTAAACTATACTAAAGAATACAGAAAGGATWCAGACAGAAGGCTAAAAAGATAATAATGAATCTTGTGACTCTCAGAGTCCTGACACAGCCTGACAGTGATTGGTCACTAAGTTAAAACAATTCCCATGTTGGATAAAGAATCTCCAACCACATTCCAAAGCAGCAAAACACAGGAGAAGCAAATGACATAATATTATTTTCCTTTTTCTGTGAGGCTTCTCAGCTTCCCAGGAGAAGAAATCCTGGCAAAGGGATTTTTCAGAAAATATGATGGTGACACACTGGGGTTTGCAAATGCTTTAACTCCCTTCTGGCAGGGAAGGGGCTGGGAATGGTTTGGGCTGCCTCACAAGCATCACTGGTACCTCCAGCATTGCTCTGACAAATGCAGAACAACCTTAAGGCAAACCTGGTTGCAGCCACCCCAAAACTCCAGTGTGGCATCACATCCCCAACACAGCTAGCTGGCATCATGGAGACCAGATTTTTTCTTTTTTTTTTTTTTTTTTTTTTTTTTTTTTTTTTTTTTTTTTTTTTTGGATGGGCAGGAAAAGATAATTTATCTCCCATATCCTTCCTGTCCCTTTCCCCCGGCATTTCAGCAAAGCTGTAGAAGAGTTCCAGCTGTACACTCACTTTTGAAAAGGTGACACTGTTGGCTTCCAAAGGACATCAGAGCAGGGATGACAAAGGAGGTGACCCCATCCCAGCAGCTGAAAGCAGCAGGGAGAGGAAAAAACAACCCAGCACCTTCCCAGCCTTTGCTGACACGGCCAGAGCTCTGTCAGCAGTGGCATTCTGTGTGCACAGGGAGAAAAGCCCAGCCAAAAAAACAGCAAATCCTGATCCTAATTTAATTTTGCTACCTGGTTGATCATATCTGGCTCTTTATTTAAAAGTTTTAGGGTCAGGTTCCTCCCCTCCCCCAGGGTTTATTGTGTGMTGTTTTCCTTTGCCTAAAGGCTCTACAGTGGATTCTGAGCTGGCTCAATCCTAGAATGGTTTGGGCTGGAAGGGACCTTAARGATMATTTTGTTCCACCTTCCACTGCTGRAAGCTCCATCCTTGAACACTTCCAGGATGGAAGTAKCACCCACAACCCCTCTGTCCAAAATGCTGCCAGCTCTCCTGGCCTAATGCACATCCAAACATCTCCAGGGGMCAACACCCCCAAAGCCACCACACCAACAAAAAGTCACAGGCAGAGGAGAGCAAGAGCAGATAACTCCWTGTTTTGGCATGCAAAGAAGGACCCCTTGGCACAGGCAGAGGCACTTGTTATTCACTGCTCAGGATTTGTTATTTATTATCCCATTTCTCCCAGAACTGCAGGAATCTAACCAGAGCAGAGAAGCCAGAGTGGGTAATGCCAGTGATCAGCCCCAGGCTCCAACAAGGAATAGCAAACAGCTGGAGTGACCACTCCAGGTGATCCACAGGCTGCTGCTGGCCCAGTGCTCACTYGTGTTTGGAGTTTGTTTCCACAAACAGGACAGGACTGCTGGGGTACAGTCCTTGAGCTTTTATTGCAGCATCAGCCTCATTACATGGTTGAGACAATAGAAAGATGGCAAAAGCTCATGTACAGCCAGMAGCAGCCAAAGATTTCTTTGTTACAGAGCATTTTAAAAACTTTCTAGCCAATAGCTTATTGTTAAAGCTCACAGACAATTGTTCTAGCCAGTTACTAAAAGCACATGTACACCTGCTTCACACAGTGCTTACTTTTCTTCTTTCTATTAACAATACACAATCATTCATTATTAAGCTTAAAACCTTCTACTACCTTGCTAAGCATATTTTCCTGCAGTTTTAAGGTCTCTCTTAGCCAGACTAAAACTCAAGCTGTGGTTTAATGTCCTTGCTTGGTATACCACTGTAACTTTCTCTACTTTCAGCCTTTGCAGCTGCAGCTAGTTCTCTGTTCTTTCTGTTTCTYAGSCCTGCTTTTCCAGCTTTCTGGAAATCTTCTTACCTCTGCTATTTCCCACGTTCACTGAGCAGGATCTCAGGCCAAACACCCCCTCAAGGCCAAGCCTTTGCCATCCCCTCAGTGCTTGGATYATTTATTTACACACTCAGGGTGTGAGCACGAGCCCCTGGATCAGGGCTGAGCTCCCTCCTCTGCCTGCCAGCATTTAGTTCAGGGGATGACAAYTGATAAACATAAAAGAATGACAGATAAAAGTTATCATAAAGTTTCCTGGTCTGAGAGTGAGGTAGAGAACTATATCCCAAGACAATGATATTTAATTTTACTGCAGACTTTTGSATCCAGCTGTCTGGYCTAGTGGAAAGTGTCCCTGTCCAAGGCAGGGGGTTGGAATGGGATGGTCTTTRRGGTCCCTYCCAACACAAACCACTTGAGGATTCCATGCTGTAAATGCCTGTCTGGTCCTCATCTTTGGGAACATATTCCAGCTGAACTCTTCACCATGGCCATGCCCYTAAAAATACATCCTTGCATTTGCCT
Organism: Sporophila hypoxantha; assembly: GCA_002167245.1. Classification (NCBI taxonomy): domain Eukaryota; kingdom Metazoa; phylum Chordata; class Aves; order Passeriformes; family Thraupidae; genus Sporophila; species Sporophila hypoxantha. The sequence goes on from NDFG01000178.1 coordinate 118,311, forward strand.
TGCTTTTCCTGTCAGGTGTGCTATAGGCTTCCTTCCCCTTTGAAAAATAAGGGGACCACAGTTTTGGCAGAGCTGCTGGATTGAATCTATACACATAAATATAAATATAAATATAAATATAAACATAACTATAAATATAATATAAATATAAATATAATATAAATATAAATGTAAATATAAATATAAAATTAAATATGAGATTAAATATAAATGCAAATATAAAATTTTAATATAAATATAATAATATAAATTGTAATATGAAATTATAATATAAATACAATTTTATAAATTACAATATATATTTATATTTATATTTATATTTATATTTATATTTACATTTATATTTATATATTTATATTTATTTATATGAAATAAGTATAATATAACTATAAATATCAATTTCCAGTGTCCAGTAGGAATTTTGCCAAATGCTTCCACATGTTGTTTTTTTAAAAAAATCCTTTTTAAAGACTACCTGAGCTCTTGGTGACCCACTTTATACTCCTAGCTGCCTTGGAATGCTCTCCCAGGGCTACCCTGGGTTATGCCCTGGTGCCTTCCAGGGCTGAAGGGATTATTGCTGCCTCAGAATTTGGCTGTTGCTCCTTTCTAGTTTCCTCCTGGACCATCTCTAACACCCTCAAAGGCCCTTGTCCTATACATCCACACACTCTGCTTCAAAACCTAAACCTTTCTCCTAGAAAAGGGAAAACCCTGGCTTTGCCCCCCTTGGAAAGCTGAAAAGAAAGCTGTAATGTGTTCTCCAGGAAGCCCTGCCAGAGTCAGGGTTTGTACCACAACCCTTGGAGAAACACAACATTTCTCMTTTTGCTTTTCCAGGGTTATCCTCCCACCACTTCCATCCTGGGCCACGTTTCTGGAAAACCTTCCTTGGAAAAGTTGGGACAACACAAGGCAGAAACTCCTGTGCTTGGATCAATGACCCAGGACCAAAGAAACTTTGGCACCAACCAAAAGAAATCCCCACAACAGCCTTGCTGTGGGACCAGCAGGGCTCTCCTGGCTCCACAGGAACAAATTTCTTGTGGGAGAATCTCTTCCGTGTGGGAATCAGCTCTTTGGGTCGTCCCAGAAGCAGAAATTTTGCAGAAAGAAGGCTGGGATGCCTTGAGTGTTCCCCTTGCTGCTGTGCCAGCTCAGGGCAAGCAGCAAAGCAGCAGGAAAAGCGTTTTATCTGCAAATGAAAGGATGTTTCCACCTCTAATTAACCCGAGGTCCACCCAAGCACTGCAGTCAGGCTCTCATTAGCCAAGGCACAGCAGGAATTCCTGCTCCAGCTGCCTGGCACTGGGATCYCCTCCAGGAGCTCTCCTCTCCTGGATGCTCACCTGCCTTGGTTTGGACAGACAGGTGTCTGCTAAGGAAGGACAGGAAGCCTCCCTTAAAATGGAAAATGTAAACCCCTCCCTCCAATTATTAAAATTTTGAAAATTAAGGGGCTCTCAGGCAAAGATATGGGAGTAGGAATTACAATCTTTACTAGGAAAATAAAAAATACAATGCAATAGTACAAAAAGATAAACAGAGTGAGAGAAGAGCTGCCCCTGTTGTGTCAGGGGGTGGCACAGTCCCATCCAGCGGGTGCCACAGTCCCACCATTCATGGTGGCACAGTCCCATTCCCAGGGTGGCACACCATCCACGGGTGGCACAGTCCCATTCCATGGTGGCACAGCCCCATTCCATGTGGCACAGCCCCATCCCAGGGTGGCACAGCCCCCATCCCATGGGGGCTCAGCACTCCTGCAGTGGCCAGCTGTGCTGCTGCTGCAGCAGGGATCCTGCACAAGGGGGACAGTCTTTCCTCTGCAGCTCCAGGGCTGCTGAGAATGGGCCTGGGCTCCCTCTGGCAATGCAGGGCAGCAGAAAGCTGCTCCTGGCACCGCACGGGGGCACAGGACTGCATGTGCCGTCCAGGTCAGATTGGATCCAGGTAGGAATGCTTGGCTCCTCCCCTGGGCGCAGCATCTCCCCATGGGATGCTGGAATTGGATCAGCCATGCAGGGACACTCAGTGGCCATGGACAGAAGATAATTAATAATCAATGGCCCATGAACAGCAGAGATCTCCTGGAGGGAGCATTGGTTGTGGGAGAGATAAAGAAAAACTGCCCAATGAACAGAGGATAACTGCCCCACCTCTGACAGGTGGCAATAGAATTCACATTTATCTTACAATCCAGAGAAAACACCTTGGCTGTCTCCAGGGGTACCATTATCTCCTGTTGGATCCCATGAAACAATCCACACTAAAAACCTGCAGGAAATTTAGGGACCAAACCAGCAATTGAGAAAATCCATAACCATTGCAAGGGAAAGGAGGTTGGCTATCCTGACACAAGAGACACAGCACAGCATCATCTCAAGGTCTTGGATAAAGATCTTAAAATRTTGTCATCCCCATCTAGATTTGGGGATGTTTCTCATGGATCTTTAAACAGAAATGGGTAAAACTAGCAAGTTTTTTTTTTTTTTTTTGCTTCAGTAGGACCAAAACACCCAGCTATGGGCTAAAGGGAAGAAATGCAGAGAGAAAGTGAATCAGGTTGAGATCAAAGTGAAAATCCCAAACAAACCAGCAAACAAATCTCATCCAAACCCATAGAAGCAAGGAGTGTGCTGTGGCTCCTTCCCCCCACTGCTGCTCACTTTCATCCTCCTGACCTTCTCTGTTCCAGCCAGGAGGGAATAGGAATGCTTGAAGAAAGCTATTCCTGAGTTATTTTTAGCAGAGCCAGAAGAAAAGTGACTGGAAATAATCCATGAAAGCAAGCTTTCACCTTGATTTTCAGCCTCTGGAGATTTCCACAGCCTTGATAGCAATCACAACTTAACCACAGGCGTAGAAAATGCTGAGTGATACCAAGAGCATAAATTGAGCTCTTTCTTTCTTTCTTTTTTGCTGCTCCACATTAAAAACCTGGTGAACCATTGAAGGGAGACTGAGGGAAGAACTTTCCCCCACCCAGCCAGTGAATTGGTGGCAGGAGAAAGGAGAGCCAGGTTTGGCTGTGTTTCAGCCCAGCTATGCAGCCAGCAAGAGAATTCCACATTACAACTGAATTTGTAGTCAGCATTTTAAAAAAATCCTGATTTTGGGATCTTCCACAAGTGTCTTGTGGGGAAAAGCCCCTCTTTCCCAGCCAGGATTAAGAAGATCTCTTCTGAACAGCCTGGTCTAGTGGGAGGTGTCCCTGCCCATGGGATGAGGTGAGATTTAAGGTCCCTTCCAACCCAAACCATTTTGGGATTCTGGCACAGGAGCCTTCCCTGCCTGTCCTGGCCCACAGGATGGGACACAGGCCTCAGCTGCATGTCTGAGAGACCAAAGGAATTAATTAAGAGAAGCTGCACTCCCRAGGTGCTGATAATAAGAACAAAATGAGGGCTGATCCCATTAAGTCAATCTCCTCTGCTGGTTGCTGCCATCTGATGTYTCCTGCCTCCCCTTGCTCCGTGCTGCCTGTTCCCCCTGCAGACCTCAACGCCCTTTATTTAATTTCTGCTGATCCATTTTCAAGCCACCACAACCACGAGACTGATTCAGGGGCTGGCTTTGAAAAATCCATCACCTCCCCACCACCAGCTTTTCTTCTGACACCAAAAACCTCCTGTTCCCTCTGTGGCCAGGGCTGCTCGGGGCATTTCTGCCTGGGGTGCCTGTCCCAAGGCTCTCACCCAGATTAGAGGCACAAAACCCCCCTGCAGCTGCCTCATTCCCATCTCCTCCTGGTTTCAGCCTCATCCCCATCTCCCCCTGGTTTCAGCCTCATCCCCATCTCCTCCTGGTTTAAGCCTCATCCCCATCTCCTCCTGGTTTCAGCCTCTCCATTGGGTTTAGCCCCCATGCCTGGGCTCCAGGCTGGTTTTCCTCAGAGCAGGAGAGGCAGGATGAGTCCCTGGCACTCTCCTGGCTGTGACAATTCTGATTTTGTGCAGTGAGGGAAGSCCAGCCCAGCACAGACTGGTTTGCATCCAGTACAGTCAGACCTGCTGCTGCCTAAAGAGGACTTGACCACATTTGGTGGGGCCCAGAGACCCTCAGAGAGAATTTTTGTCCCAAAAAAAAAAAAAAAAAATATTTTTTGATGGCTTTTCTTTGCAGTTTGCATCATCCCAACAACCAAGAGGCCAGGCTGAGCTGGAAAAGTGTCCTGGGGCAAAGGAGCCAAGCTGGCTGTGTTGAAGGCACGCWGTGGTGTCATCATCACCTCCTCATGGTGGGAAAGAGCTGCTCTGGACCAGAACAAACCCCTTGGAAAGGGACAGCAGCTGCAAACCTGTCCCTTTCCATCAGCCTGGGGAGAAGGAGTTTTGCTCAGTCATCCTCTGCCTTACAGGGCCAGTGTTGGAACTCCCCAGGGAGCCACAAACCCATCCATGCTCCCCTCACCCAGCTGCAACCAGCAAGTAGAGAGCCATTAAAATAAAAAAAAAATAATAAAAATCCCACTTTGCTGAGTTTGAAAGCATTTCCCTGGATCGAAGAGRCTCTGGTGAGTGCTGCCATGGCAGGGGATATTTATTGCCACCTCAGGAAATGTTTCATTATTCTTTWGGTAAGCGGTGGCTGTGGATTTCAGCCTGTCTGCCTGGCCACAAAGGGGACCATTGGGCAGATGMTATCCAGCAGCCAGGCTCTGCTGGGGAGTGGAGCATCAGCTCCCAGGATGCTGTGCCTGCAAATCCCAGGCTGGGGAAGCACACACAGATCCCACAGATCCCCTGGGGAGGGGCTGTTCCCAATGGATTTGCAAGAGGGAAAACACCACCTTSAGCACACGGATTAAATACTCACAGGAAAAATAACGAGTAGAATTCCATGCTTGGCTAACAAAGCTGTTGCAGAGGCTGTTTCTGCCCACTCAGAATCCCCAGGGAGCTGCCCAGCAGGTCTGGATGGAGGTGGGAAAGGCAGAGAGGCCAAGACACTGGCGGGATGGGGCACAAGGCAGGTCCTGGCGAGTCTCTGTCTTCTCACTCCAACTGCTCTGCAACTGGATGGGGAGAAAAATCCACTTCATCCCTTTTTTTTCTTTTTGTCCCCATGTGAAAATATCTAGCCACTTTGCCAGTCTATGTAAGCTTCCAGTACCTAAAATTTCCTGTGGCAACAAGTCATACTTTTTAACAGGCTGCTGGGTAAAGAGTTTGCCTCATTTCTTGAAGCTTCTTGAGCTCTTCCCTGTATCTAGGACAGAGGGATGACACCCAGAGGGACAGCTGGACAGCTGGGACTGTGTGAACCTCATGGACTTCAACAAATGAAGTGTCCCAGGCCAGGCTGGACAGGGCTTGGAGCGACCTGGGACAGAGGAAGGTGTCTCTGCCCATGGCAGGGGTTGGAATTGGGTCATCCCTGAGCTCCCTCCCATCCCAAACCRTTCTGGGATTCAGTGATTCTCCTGATTCCAAGTGTTTCTTGAGCTGAGCCATCACTGCTGATTAATTCTTCCGCTTTACAACTCACACAATTTCATGCCTGGCCCTTCTTTTATCAATCCTTGCCTTCTGTGGATAATTTTCTAGGCTTCTTCCCATCCATTTTTGTGGGCTACTCACAAATTGCTCAAGGCAGGAGATACCAGACATTCATTAAGCAGCACAATAACATTCCCCATTTTGGCTTCTTTTACCTCCCTGGTTTTTTTTGGACTACTATGGACCAGCAGTGTCATTTTGACAGATAATTCCAGCACAACTCTCAGATCTCCTTCCCAAGCAGTAACAGCCAGTTCAGAGCCCAGTGATTTCCCCCCTGTGCATTGTTTTTCATTTAGCAGCCTTGAATTTCATCTGCTGTTTTATTATCTGCTCACTAAATATCACAAGGTCCTTTTCCCACTCTTGGAGGTTGGCTGTGTTTTCATCTTTTTGGTATTAACKAAGCATTGCCATCAAATGTTCTTACTTCTATTTTGATTTTCTCCCTTCTTACTTCTATTTTTATTTTCTCCCAGACTCACCTGGGCTCCCCAAATTCAGGGGACTGGTGCACAAGAAAAGGCCTGTCAATATTAAAATGTCACTAAGTGCAAAAGCATCTTCTCAAGGCTCCACAGGGCAGAGGATTCAGGTGACAAAGTCACATCCACCACCAGGCAYAGTGGCTTTACAGACAACAAGGTTGATGAATTTTAGCATAGCTAACACGAGCTGAAATGAGAAAAACACTCTCTAAAACAAGGAGTTGTGGTATTTTCAGGGTCCCCAGGACGAGGGAGGAATTGAGAATCTGACTCCATGTTCTTAGAAGGATAATTTATTATTATATTTTATTGTGTTATGTTGTATTGTGTTATATTATATTATGTTATATATTATGTTATATATTACATTATATTATATTATATTATATTATATTATATTATATTATATTATATTATATTATATTATATTATATTATATTATATTATATTATATTATATTATATTATGCTATACTAAAACTATACTAAAGAATAGAGAAAGGATCTTACAGAAAGTTTAACAAGACACTAATTAAAAACTGCTGACTCTTTCCAGAGTCCAACACAGTTGGCTGTGATTGGTCATTATGCAAAAACAATCCACATGTTGGATAAACACTCTCCAAACCACATTCCAAAGCARCAAAACACAGGAGAAGCAAATGAGAAAATATTGGTTTCATTTTTTCCCCTGAGGCTTCTCAGCTTCCCAGGAGAAGAAATCCTGCTGAAGGGATTTTTCAGAAAATATGACAGTGACATATAGTCTTTCCAAATTCCTTGTAAATTCTCCTCTGGAATTCTAGTTCTGTGAAAGTGGGTGATCCCAGGGCCTGGGGACAGTGAGAAGTTTCAGCTTCCCACCCCGGGGAGGGAGGGAGCAAAGTGAATTAGTGCAGCAGGGAGCAAACAGAGACTCAGGATTTAAAGGGTTTCCCAGTTCTGGGCCTCATCATCTAAAATCAGGTTTGGGTGAGAGTATTTTTTTTTGTTTGTTTTGAAATATCAATCCAGTGGCAATGGATTCTTTAAAGTGTCATGCCTCAGCAGGAAAAGGCTGTCCCTGATGAAGGCTCCTGTTGTCTCACTGGAGGGATGGGCAGAGGAAAACCCTTTTCCCCCAGTGACAGAACAGAGAATGGAAGCGCTGGAAATGGAAACAGCAAATGGAAAATGCTCCAGAAAAGGCTTTGCCTTTGTTTACAGCCCTGCCAAGCTCTCTGGCTCCCTGGCTTTCAGAAGCAGCTGTTTTCTAAACCCTTTTAGCCAATGGGCCATGGACACCTTGGAGAAGTGCCCATTAAAATGAGCCATGGGCCCTCTGTTAGCCATCCCTCAAAGCCAGGTGGGAGAAAATAGTTTATTAACTGCTAAAGGATGCCTTTCCTCTGTAATGAACCTTTCTGCAGTATTGAAGAAAAGCCATGTCTTACTTCCCTTTCCTAATAAATGGCTTCTTCAGAGTTTAATTAACTTCTCCCCGCTCTTCTTTTGTGGCAAAGTGTCACCCTGACCAGGAGACAAACTCTGCTTGTTCCTTTATCTGGGAGAGCTCTGGCCTGTCAGATAAACTGCTCTGCCTAATTTTCTGGGGCTTTTTCTCTTCCCACTTTGCATATCCCAGGAAAGGAAGGAAGTGATAGCAGCAAGTGATGCTTTTGGGCAGCTGGATACCTTGGGGATTGGGAAGGAGCACCTCCTTCAAATACAACCTGGACCATTCTCCTGAGTGCTGGGAATGGGGACTCATCTCACAGACCCACCAGAAACTGGGTCAGGCTCTCTGCCTGCTCCTTTGTTTCCTTAGGCTAGAAAACAAAGCTGGAGGAAACAATTTTTGCCCTTCCAGGAGTACAGGATTTTGTATTTTCAGCAGCGCTTGTCTGTCCCCGTGTGTGTGTGCAAATATAGCTCCAAATCAATAGGAGTGAGATTAGGTCAGTGTATTTCTGAGAAATGGGCTCCTGATAGCTCATAAACCCAAGCAGCTCCTGCTCCTTCACACTTCCTGAGGTGCTCCAGGACCAGCTATGTGTGCCAAGGCTGGAGAAGGCSAGGGCTGTTCTCCTGCAAAAAACGCTGAATTTGGGCCAAGTCAAGAGCGACCAGCACAAACTTCTGCTTTGCCTTTTCAGCTCAGCTCTCACAGCTGAACACTGGAGCTCCCATTTTGGAGTGGGAGGGAGGTAGGAGCTCCAGAGCACCACCTGGAGAAGGAAGTGGCCTTTTCCATGCAGTGCCTGGGCTCCTTTTTGGGAAGAGCTCCCAGGGCCAGCCTCGGGGTTAGCCACGGGGCTGAGCGGCGCCACTTGATTGATTGTGCCAGGCCAGGAGCAGCCAGGGACTCCAGTGACACCAATGCAGTCATGGTCTCCAGCACACAGACAGTCCCAGAGGATGTGTCCTTCCTGGCCAGAGGAAATTAATTAATGGTGGCAATAAATTAACCACCCCAGACAAACCAGAGCATCCCAGCGGCCGCCGGCGCAGCAGAGGGAAAAATGGGAGGAGAACATTTTGCAGAATATTTCTGGGGAGGGAACACATGGGGATGGGCTAGCATTCACTTTTTTTGGATACACTGGGTGAAATGGGGCTGCAGGAGGAGGATGGGCCAGCACTGAGCACCCCAGGGGGACAACAGCAGCTGTGGCTGAGGGTTTGTCCCTTTTCTGTGCCCAACATGAGCTCTGCCCCCAGCTGCAGCTGGACTCCTCCACAGCCACCATCCTSTCCAGCCTGCCCTGGCTCTGCCTGCTCCATCCCACTGTTTTATCCCACCTCCCACCTCCCTGGTGGCACAACTAAAACCACTGTGGTTGATACTGATCACCTCAATGCATCCCAAGCAAGCCCTGAAGGATTACAGGGCTGGTTCTCAGGCTCCCTGGGCTCCCTGTGCTCTGCCTGGGCATTTCCTTGGATCCCCACCTGGAGATCTGACCACCAGGCTCTGTGTTGGGGAAGATGAAAGAGGARAGCCTTATAAATATGATTGCCTGGCAAAAGATTTTGAGAATATGGAAACTATGAGTGAGATTGAAATGAAAGCAAGCTYTGAGAYMCCTCAGTTACTGAACAACTGGAAAACAATGGTGTGGGTGGGTGAGGGTGATSAAACAACACCCYCTGCTTGCAGACAGSTCCAAGGGTCAGAGCAGACCCTGCCAGCTTGGCAGAAGGGGCCCAAAGAGGAGTTTTTAGGGTTTAAAATGTAACACAGTATGGYAATGTAATGATTCTWAYAGGCTGTATGTAAATGCTGTAGGMTTTGCATATTGTACTGGATTGGTCAGTGAGAATYAGAATATTCAGCGCAGAAGAAGATTTATGGTGTTGCAATGGGAACCACCTGAAGATGTGACCACCAGAAGATCTGGAGCAGCTCCAGGCACTGCTAATTGGCACGTGACAGAGTGCCTGCCACGCGTTGGTCAATACCAATTAGCATGCTGATTAAAYGAACGAGTGTCTTGGCAGCAGTTATCTCATTACCTTAACAAGTGCAGCAGGGAGAGGCATCAGAGCCTGTGGAGCAGCAGGAGCTGCCCTGGGATAAGGGACAGGACAAAAATTCATTTTGGAGCAAGTCCAGGGGTGAGCCATGAAGGTGRTTATGGGGAAGGAACTCATATCCCAGAGGGAAAGGCTGAGAGAAGTGGGATCCTGGAGAAGAGAAGCTTCAGGGTAACTCAGAGCYCCTTCCAGTGCCTCAAGAGCTCCAAGAGATGTTGAGAGGGATYTTGGCAAAGGGCATGGAGTGACAGGACAAGGGGGAATGGATTCTCACTGCCAGAGGGCAGGGATACATGGAATTTTGGGCAGGAATTGTTCCCTGGGAGGGCGGGCAGGCCCTGGCACAGGGTGTTCAGGGGAAGATGTGGCTGCCCCATCCCTGGAATTGTCCAGGTTGGACAGGGCTTGGAGCACCCTGGGAGGTGCCCCTGCCCATGGAGCACCATGAGCTTTAAGGATTGAAGCCAGACCAGTTTGTGGCTCCCTGAAATCCCTGTTCCTGGGCAGGCCCCACTGTCTGGCACAGCAGAGCTGGCYCAGCAGCTCCCACCACTTCCAGGGGAATGGACTCGGGCATCTGGGGTTTTCCTGCTGCAGAATTGATTTCCTGGAAGCCAGGGAACAGGAGTAACCAGAGAGGCCAAAACACCTGAAATTACATTTACCAGGCTACACAAGCTGGTGCTTTTTTTTATTTCTTTCCTTCTTTTTTTGCATATCACCCCCAGGCTGAGCTTAGCCTGTGGGCAGCGCTGTTATCAGAGAGCAGGCAGGGGGAGAGTTGGGACTTTGTGTTTGTGCCTGGGAACCAAAMCAGAGCCTGTGCACTGCTTTAATTTAATGCTCATGAAAGTCTGCAGTTCTGCTTTCTGCTTTTTCTTTTCCCCCCTCCTTGGAATTGGGGTGGCAGAGCCTGGCTGGTGGAAGTTTCTCTGCTTTTTATGGACTCACAGAATGCTTTGGGTGGGAAGGGACTTCTATGACCATTTTGTTCCAACCTCTGCCATGGGCAGGGACTCCTCCCACTGTCCCCAGGCTGCTCCAAGCCCTGTCCAGCCTGTCCTGGGACAYTTCCAGGGATCCAGGGGCAGCCACAGCTGTGCCAGTCACTCCTCCCTCTGCAAGGGAGAGGGCCACTCTTATTATGGGTGGAGAAGATGCCAGTTTTGCATTTTTAGATGTGAAAATTAGCAAAACCAGAGGGTTCTGGCTGCTACAACAGACCCAGAGCAGAGTAAGGGAAGAGGGAGGAAAATCTGTGATCTGCTCTGAAGCAGCACCCAGCTCTAATCACCATTTTGCCTTTTCTGTCCAGCCTTGGCTTTTTCCCCCCCTCCTTTTTCCTTAAGTCTCTCCATCCCCTGACAAGCTGGGAAGCACCATCACTCATTTTCCTGAAGTTTCTCCATTCCCCTGCTGAGCTGAGCACACTCCTCACACCCAGAGGTTGGTCCAGGATGGATGGAGGGCATCAGTCTTCCCTTCTGCTGAGCCTGCCACATATCAAATGCAAGCAGCACACCGAGTAACTCATCTTTCCTGCGTGCCTATTAAGCAAAAATTAAAAGAAAATTACATGGGGAAGTCGGCAGCAAGAAGGAGGGGATGGGTTGTAATTATCTGGCTATTAATTGGTGTGAAGTTCCAGTTTAATGCTCTCAGGTCCRTGTCGCTATTTCCTGGGGAAATTTGCTCTCTATTAGTTTTGGATGAGAACTGGGATTGTCTCTGGGAGCTGAGTCCAYCCAAAAAGGTGACTTTCAGCTTCAGTGCCCCAGCAGGTTTTTGTTCTCACACACTGAGGGATGAAATGTAGGGGTCATTTCCAACACAGCTTCATCTGCCCAAGGTGGAGGTGGGAAAAGCCAAGTTTTAACTTTTMCTATTGCATGAGCATAACCAAGCGTGGCCCTTTTAAAATTCATCCCACATTTGCTGCAGACACAAAACTCAGAAACAAAAGAACTCAAGGGATTGTTCCCCTCATGGCTGCTGCCAGCCCTGGGAATTCCCTARGGGAGAGGTGAGAGCCTCTCATCAAAACCTGCCAATTAAACAGCCCCAAAACATCCTGAGCCTGAGCATCCATCAAAGCCCGTGGAGGATTTCAAGGAGTGATGTGCAGGTTGCTGCCAACTCACCTGGCAAGGGACCAGGCAGCCCATCCATCCTCCTATCCTGCCACACAGGAGGCACTGCAGATGTTTGCTGCTGGACCAGCACACACAGGTGTTCCCAGCTCTASAGAAAAGGTGGGAAGGGTGGCCTTTGCTCCTCAGGAATCCCACAGGCAGCTGGGAGAAGCTGGAGCAGCAGCAAAGCTGCTGTGCTATTACTGATGCCCTGAGAAGGCTGAGCTAGAGCAGAGGACAGACAGAGTTACAGAATAAAGCAGGGATTTATTAAAAGGATCTCCTCAATGGATGCACCTTGGGCAGCACAAGAGCCCAGCCAGGGCTGCATCCAAGGTGAACCAAAATGGTCACAAAAAAACCCAACATGAACAAAAATGGTCACAAAATGAACCCAGGATGAACCAAAATGGTCACAAAACGACCCAGGATGAACTAAAATGGTCACAAAATGAACCCAAGATGAACCAAATGGTCACAAAAAGAACCCAGGATTAACCAAAATGGTCACAAAATGAACCCAAGATGAACCAAATGGTCACAAAAAGAACCCAGGATTAACCAAAATGGACAAACCAGTCACAGGCGTCTCTCAACTTTTAATAAGAATTCTGCTCCATTTGCAGCTTGCAGTTAATTGTCCAGTTACAGCTCAGCCCATTGCAGTCCCACCTGCTTGTTTTCTCTCTCTCAGCCCACGTTGTTTGTGCTTCTGGCCTAGATTTGGATCATTTGTCCTTGGTCCCCACCCACTTTCATAGAGTGCTGGAAAACACCCAGCACTGGAATTCCAGAGAGAATTTACAAGGAATTTGAAAGAACACTGTTCACTGTCACATTTTCTGAAATATCCCTTCGCCAGGATTTCTTCCCCTGGGAAGCTGAGAAGCCTCAGGAAAAAAAATAAAACAATAATTATCTGATTGCTTCTCTGTGTTTTGCTGCTTTGGAATGTGGTCTGGAGATTGTTTATCAAATGTGGGAATTTTTTTACTAATGACCAATCCCTGTCCAGCTGTGTTGGCTCTGGAAGCAATCAGGAGTTTTTAATTATGTGTCTTGTTAAACCTTCTGTAGAGATCTTTCTCTATTCCATAATATAATATAATATAATATAATATAATATAATATAATATAATATAATATAATATAATATAATATAATATAATATAATATAATATATTTACAATATAATATATTTACAATATAATATATTTACAATATAACATATTAACAATATAACATAATTAATATAATATAATATAATATAATAACTCTTTAATATAATATAAAAATAAATTAACCTTCTAAAACCATGGAGTCAGATTCATTTTTTCCTCCTCCATCCGGGGACCYCAAAAATACCACAAATGAGCCATTAGAGAGAGCACCCAGGGCTGCCAGTCCCCAGCCTGGAAAGGCCCTGCAGCCCCTGAGAGCCACACCAGCAGCACCAGAGTGGCAAAACCCAGCAGCTCCTGCTTCCCTCCTCGCCATCCTGAGTAAATTMACCCCAAATCTCTTTGTTTACCCCCACTCCTAATAAAGCTCTCGTGGCTGAGGGAAAATGGTATTCCAGGCTCTTTCCTGAGCAGGCAGGAGCCTTTGTTCCCTTTCATCCTGGGAAAAAGTAGAGTTTAGATAATCTCAGAATGCCAGAAAGCAATTTATTTTGACCTAGGCTGTCCCTCAATGTCATCTCTCGGCTCCAGCACGTGGGGATTTTCCTTGGCTGGCCTTGACACCACTCAGGGCTGTGTGTCCTGGGCACCCCCRTGACCTGCGTGGGGACAGGGCTGTGCCACAGCTCAGTGCCCCAACAGCCCCTCCAAAGGTCTGAGCTGCAGCACAGCTGGGCACAGCAGCTGGCAGGGAGGGTCATGGCAGGTATTGTGTCAGGACCCAGCACATCCCTCTGGCTGTCCTGAGCAGCCCAGACCTCTCTCTGCCAGGGGTCTCAGGGACACTGGCACAGAGCCCAGAACACCTGTGGGTTTGATTATGACCCATGGAGCAAATTCCCAACCTTGGATGAAGACCAGCAAGCCACGACAGTTTAGGTAGAATGATAGTGAAGTTATTACAGGGTGGAAAAGTAGATTTTGGGGGTTTTGGTATGGGGGTTCAGGAGGCAAGATGGAGAGAACTGGGCGTGTCCAGCCTCTCTCCTTCTTCTTCTTGGCCTCCATCTCCTGCTGTGATGTTGGCACTTACAGATTGGTTTAGAGTAGAAGCTCACTGTCTAACACAGGTGATGGGTATTGGGAAGTCATTATAAATATTGTACACGTAGTTTTTAGTATAAAGACATAACACAGCCCTGGGGGCAGAGTGCCTGGAACTGTCCTGCTGGACGGACCTCGGCTGGGCAGGAGAAAGAATTTTATAGATAAGATACAATAAACAACCTTGAGACCGAGAAATGAAGAGCTCTGACTCCTGCTTTGACTGCTGGGCTGGAAAAAGAGACTTTCCAGCTTTTCTCGGGGTCACTGTGACCAGCAGAGATCCCGACACTACTGCACATCCCAAGTCCCTGATGGGGACACAGGAGAGACTCCAGAGGGAACCCTGTGATAAAACCATCACAGAATGGKTTGGGTTGGAAGGACCTTAAAGATCASCCAGCTCCCCTCCTCCTGCCATGGCAGGGACACYTTYCACTAKSCCAGGSTGCTCCAAGCCCTGTCCAMCCTGGCCTTGGGCACTGCCAGGGATGGGRCAGCCACAGCTTCTCTGGATATCCTTTGCCAGGACCTCACCRCCCTCAGAGGGAACAATTCCTTCCCAATATCCCATCTAACCCTGCCCTCTGTGTGYGTTAAGCCATTCCCCCTTGTCCAAARYCCCTYTCCAGCTCTTCTGCAGCCCCTTTGAGTACTAAAAGACTCTAAAATTCCACAATTAGGTGTCCCTGGAGCTTTCTCTTCATCCAGGCTGGGCAGTCCCCATTCTTTCCTGACAGGAGAAGACCTCTCCTCATTWGAGGCTCCCTCCCTCTAATGATCTTCACGGCCCTCTCCTCTGGACTGCCTGCAGCAGGCTCATCCCATTTATCCCAGAGCAGCTCCAGCTCCACCCCAGTGGTCCCTGAGGCACCCTCAGTCCTTCCCCTGGGGCTGGAGCCTCCTCCTGAGCCACAGCCTGAGCTCAGCTCTCTGCTCAGAGAATGTTCCTTGCRCCCTCAAGCCTGCAAGGTTTCCCTAGAAAGGAAGAGCCCATCACAGAGCAGGAGAGAGCTCCAGCTGCTGAATCACCCTCCACAACAGCACAGTGTCATACTRTGTGTCCCTTCCAGCTCCCCCAGCCTGGCTCCACCATTCCCTGGAAGCCACAGGCCCTGGTGCAAGCACACTGAGCTCTCCACAAGGAAGTTTTAGCTGCAATCCAGGCCAGGAGCCCCAAAAAGCAGCAGTCACTGRTGGGAACCCCCTTTTGCAGAGCTTCTCAGCTCTGCCCCACCCTGGCTGCTCAGGGGTTGCAATAACTCATCCCTCTGTCAACAGGGAATATTTTTAAATGTCCTCCTCCCTGCAGGCAGGCAGAAGCCTCCTCTGTTCTTCCCAGGCAGATTCCTTTTTTTTTATTATTATTGTTGTTATTTTTTTCCTCTAGATGAGAGGTTTAAATCATCCTGTCTCCTTTTAGGGTGGGGGGAATGACAGCCAGGGGGCAGCCCCCTGGAAGACTCAGGATTGCTGGTGGCAGGCAGCCAGGGAGAAGAGCTGAAACTTCGTGTGTCCAAACTTCTGATTCAGAGCACAAAGCAAAGCCTGTYTTGCCTTTCCTTCCCTCGAGTTACATAAAAATAAACCCAGGCTCSCTCCTTCTTTGTTTTTGGCACATCCTGCAGAGCAACCTCGTGTCCTGAGACTCTTAGTGGGCTGGGAGAGGAGAGGAGAAGCTGAGCCCGTTCCCTGGCAGGCTCCCACCCAGCCTCATTTCACCCTGTGTGCTTCCCAGCAGGACATCGATGTG
The DNA here is from genome assembly GCA_002167245.1 of Sporophila hypoxantha. Taxonomy (NCBI): domain Eukaryota; kingdom Metazoa; phylum Chordata; class Aves; order Passeriformes; family Thraupidae; genus Sporophila; species Sporophila hypoxantha. The sequence continues at coordinate 133,925 of NDFG01000178.1, forward strand.
GACAGGCATCTGCAAAGCCTGCAGGAGTTCCAAAGCAATGCTTTGTTTTGCTCTGTGCTGTTATTACCACGTTGTGCAACTGCCCCACAAATGGCACTGGGATGCTTTGAAGGGGGAGGAGGAGCTGGGCCACCAAAGAGCCACCGAAATCCCCACAGCTCCTGAAATCCCCACAGCTCCTGAAATCCCCACAGCTCCTGCCCTCGCTCAAGGCCCACGTTGGATGGGGAGTAAGCCAGCAGAAAGCAAATAAACAGGAAAAACAGGCTCTGCAGCCTGGAGATGCCTGAGAAAAGTGTGATTATTTTGTTGTTGTTCTCCCCTCCAATGCCCRGCACTTTGTCAGCAAGTCAGCGTGTGCCGGGGCGCGGTTTGCCTCCCAAAGTGCTGATAGACAAAATGCTCACTGAGCTGCCCTCAGAGGGGCTGGGGAGCCTAAATCCCACTCACAGAGATGGGGACACCCTGCCAGGCAGCTCATCCCTTGCTGCAAACCCAGCTGCCAACMCCTGGGCCTGCAGGGAGCCCCGTCCCCACCAATGTCCAGGGGTGACAGAGCCCAAACACCACTGGATGCTCAGAAAAAGCTCCATGGARACGTCCTGAGGCCTCTGGAATAAGGGCAGAGGAGGCCTGGTGGTTCAGTTCCCCTTTAAAGACCTGCCTGTGAGTAATTAAAGCTCCTGTTTCTAAGCTGCTTGGTATTTTAATTGATTTTCTGCACTGGCTGCCCACAGTGTAGTCATTCAAATCCGACATTTGTCTTGCAAGCCCCGAGTGAGCAGCAAAGGAARAGTGACCTCCCCACGAGTCCTTGGTGGTGGGAACTGGTTTGCACTGGGAATGCTGCTGGTGGGAGCCCTGATCTCCACCCTGGAGCAGCCCAGGGCAGGAAGAGCTTCCCAGCATGGCTKTGTACCTGCTATTCCTCTGGGAATTTCCTCTGGGCTGTCCAGGAGAGATGGATCCCTTGCATGGTCAGATTCTCATCAAGGGAAAAGTTGGGACCATGGGAACAGGGAYTGATGTTTGCAAAGGAGGTGAGAATGCAGCTTGCACTGAAATTCAGCAGCRCTGGGGGAGATTTTGGAATAAAATCACAGAGTTTATTCCAACCTATCATTGGAAGGGACCTTAAGGGTCACCCAGTTCCAACCTCCTGCCATGGGCAGGGATCCCACTCCTTGGGTCAAGCTGCTCAGGGCTCCATCCAACCTGTAGATGCATGGGGCATCTACAACCTCCAATCCTAAATCAATCCCAAACTCTTATCAGCAAAATAAAAATTTAGGACTTGCTGCTTTTTCAAGTTCTGTTTTGCTTTTAGCAGGACCCCAGAGCTGATGCAAATAAACCAAGCTTTAGAGTGGAAAAATCAAGTTCTGGMAAGTTGGTTTAAAAAAYCACTGAAASTGGGATAAGATTCCTAAATCCACAGAGGGACTGCAGGAGGACACATCTCCAAATACAGAGATAAAGGATTTTAAAAAGGGAAAAAACCACCACCTTGCCCTTCCAGAATGTTTTTTTCTGGCTAATGCTCATGGCCTGTTCCTGGGAAAAGCCAGCACATGGAGCCTCTAGTCAAGAATCCAGGATGCACAGGGAAAATCCATTTGGTTGGGGGCTTTTTTGGTGTTTTTTAGGGTTGGGGTTTTTTTTGGTGGTTTTTTTGTTGGTGGTGGTGGTGGTTTTTTGTGGGTTTTTTTGTTTGGTTGGTTTTGGGGTTTTTTTTGTGTTGGGTTTTTTGGTGGTTTTTTTATTTTCTGGTTTTTTGTTGTTGTTGTTATTGTCTTTTGTTTATTTTGGTTTTGGGGTTTTTTGGGGTTTTTTGTTTGGTTGGTTTTGGGGTTTTTTTTGTGTTGGGTTTTTTGGTGGTTTTTTTATTTTCTGGTTTTTTGTTGTTGTTGTTATTGGCTTTTGTTTGTTTTGGTTTTGGGTTTTTTTGGGGCTTTTTGTTTGGTTGGTTTGGGGTGTTTTTTGTGTTGGGTTTTTTGGTGTTTTTTTTTTATTTTCTGGTTTGTTGTTGTTATTGGCTTTTGTTTGGTTTGGTTTCGGGTTTTTTTGGGGCTTTTTGTTTGGTTGGTTTGGGGTTTTTTTGTTTGTTTCTTTGTTTGTTTGGTTTGTTTGTTGTTTTTTTTTTAAGCCAGAAAATAGAACCCTGGCTGCTGTGGTGAATTTACCCCCTAAAAATGTGTGCAGCCCATAAGGGCTGAGAGTTGTATGAAGTTGGGAACCTTCCTTGCTGGAGGGATGCAGACAGCCCRAGCCTCCAGCATCCTCCAGGAATTCCAGAATAAGCCATGCATATAATAGGTGCACTTTTAGCATGAAAGGAAGATGCTTCACAGAGGACAAATATTAAACTGTAAAATATATCAAGAGACATTTCCAGGGAACACTGAATTGAACCCAGCTCTTAGCTGAGCAGGAGGCTCCCAGGAGCTGTGGCTGTGTCTGGCGGAGGAACAGAAACCTGGAGAAGGTTTTACAAGAGAAAATGCCTGGATTTCCTGGGGGTGTTGGGGAAAAGGGTCAGTGCAGGACCCATCTGTGCTGTCAGCATGGTGGCTGAAACTGTCACCAGGTTGTGGCACCTGTATTGTTTTGGTTTAGGGAAATTTGGGAGAGAATTTTAACCCGGGTTTGTTTTAGGACAAGTAGAATTTAATTTTTTTTAAATTGTTTGGAGAAAATATTTTTTTGGAGAGAAAGATGGAAAAATGTATTTATTTAATAATAAAGAATTTAAATTAATATTAAATAATAAATATTTGTGTTATGTTAAAAGAAATTATATAACGTAGATGAAAGAACTCACAGTGGTGCACACGTAGTTGTTTGGTTTAGGTAAATTTGGGAAGAAATTTTTAAAGGGTTTTTTAGGAAAGTCGAGTAATTGTTATTTTTTTTAATTGTTTGGGAGAAAAAATTTTTTTGGAGAAAAAGTTGAAAATTATTTATATAATATAAAATGATTTAAATAATAACTTAAAATAATAAATTTTTTTGTGTGTTGTTAAAAGGATGATAAACTTAGAAAGTCTCTTTGCCAGTAGTAGTTAGTTATTTTATAATTTAGTTTATTTAGTCTATTATTAGTTTTTTTGGTGTTGGAAATGTGGCTTAGGTTCAGTTCAGTGGGTTGCAGGTGTGAGTTGTTGGTGTTTAGTTTAGAGTAGGTTTAAACAGGTTAAAGAAAAGGGGAAAAAACTTATAGTTTAGGGAATATTTTTGTTTCAGTTAGTTAAAATTAATTAAAATAAAGGAGAGTGGAGGAATGAGTGCAGTGTTTGAAAACAAACTRTGCTTCTTCTCTCTTCACTCTCAGAACAAGTCTTAAAGGTACAAAACTTATTATTCRGCATAAACAGAACAGAGGATTGGGGATAAAAGCATCACAAAGTCAACCCAGGACAGCACCTAAGGGACAGCACTGTGGCTGCTCAGTGTCACACACAAAGCCCACCCAAAGCCCTGCCCAGGCTGTGCTCATCAGCAGAAATAAAAATTAAAAAATAAAAAAAATAAAATAAAAAGGGAATAAAGCAGAGCAAGCCCAACACGCTCTCCCAGCATCTGCTCTTTCCATACATGTGCTGGCTTTTAGCTGCTCTTTAAAATCCCATGTGGACCCTTTCTTCAARTTGGTCTCACCAACAATCTGGAATTCCAGAAGATCCTGCACAGAGCTGTTTGGCACTTCAACCCCATTATCTGCATGGCAGTGCTTGTTTTAAGTTCTAAAACACACAGGTGGTAAACTCAGGTGAGGAGCAGCAATGCTGGTGARTGGAAATTTAATCCCGTTTTTTCTCAATTTCCCATTAAAACAGGGAGTAAAATCCACATGGGAAGCTCCTCTTGGGCAAGGAGGAGGCCCATACTGAGGTGATTTCACTTGGCCACACAAAGCCCAACTCTTCCAGTAACACAAAGCCCTTGTCTTCCTTCAGCAAGTGGGAAGAGAGCTCCCAAAAACCTGAGCGTGTTTTCCTACAGTGGATGTGGGACTCCAGCCAACAGTTTTGTTTTCTTTTATTTGGGGTTTTTTTCTCCTTTAAAATAGCATGAGACCATCTCGGGACCTCCCAGGCCCTTATCTCCCTGCATGCACATCCATCATCTCCCAGCTGTTGAGACTCTGAGATGGTTATTTGGCTATGGAGCACCGAGCCCTTCGCTTATCTCCTTCCTACTTCTGTTCTCCACACTTCCAGGCAACCTGGTGAGGAGACCTGCATTTCCCTGAGAACAAAAGTTCAGGCTCTTAAGCCACTTATCTGGAGCAAGCTGCTGTAAGTCTCTTGTTTTGACCGATTCCAGCTTTATTTGGGGAGGCAGATCCAAGTCCCTGCAGCCTGGGTGGCTCCTGGAGCAGAACTTGGTCAGTTTTGGAGACCTGTGAGGCTCCTCTGAGAGCCTGCAGAGARCTTTATCCCTTCCCACTATCCAGCACTGCTGGAACACATCCATCCATCCTCAGTGGGCTGCCCCTTGTCCCTTCCTTGTGTACTGATCCATCCAAAAGGATTCTCCCCAAGTGAGCAGCAGTGTCCCCATCATATTTTCTGAAAAATCCTCTTTGCCCAGAATTCTTCTCTCCTGGGAAAGCTGAGAAGCCTCAGAGAAAAAAATGAAAACAATAATTATCTCATTTGCTTCTCCTGTGTTTTGCTGCTTTGGAATGTGGTTGGGGRTTGTTTATCCAACATGTGGTTGTTTGGTTGGTTTCATGTGAATTGTTTTTGCTTAATGACCAATCAGGGTCCAGCTGTGTCAGGAAAGAGTCACAAGTTTTCATTATTATCATTCTTTGTAGCCTTCTGGCTGTATCCTTTCTCCATTCTTTAGTACAGCTTAGTATAGCATCAATATAATAATATAATACAATAAATATAATATAATAAATATAATTAATATAATATAATTAATATAATTAATATAATATAATATAATATAATATAATATCTTTCTAAAAACATAAAGTCAAATTCATTTCCTCCTTCCTCCTGGGGACCCAACAAATACCCCACAGCAGGGAAATCTGATCCCCAGCATTGCAGGCAGCCTGCCTGCCCTCCCTGCACACCCTGCCCTCACTCCAGCTGGCAAACACAGTACGCAAGCACCCACCTGAGGGCCTTCAGATGAAAAACAACTCCATGCCATGACTTTTCTGACTCAGGAAGGGCATTGCCACACTTGTTGTATTCCGGAACTGATTCCTTTGCTGGCACAGAGGATGCAGAGCTGTGTTTTCCTTCCACAGGAGGAGTCCTGCAGCTCCCATCARACCAAGAGGCTCCAAGCAACAGGCTGGGTGTTTGCCACCTCAGGTGCAGGGCTTTTAGCTGMAGGCATCCCTTGGTGATTAAAAGGTCACTCGAGCCAGCTGGAGTTTTTCTCCACCTATCGAAAATCTGCTGTAAAAATCCATAAGGGATAAACGCCTAACAGGTGCTCCTGTACATGGAGATTCCCAGCAGAGCAGCTGTGAATTATGGCCCTGTRATTCCTCTGAGGGATCCCAACAAGGACAACCCAACAGCTGAGAAGACTTTTATCAGCTTGGTGCAAGGGCAGCCTGACCAGACTTGGGTGGAGGGGATGGGGATGGAAATGGAGATGGAAATGGAAATGGAGATGGAAATGGAAATGGAAATGGAAATGGAAATGGAAATGGAGATGGGGATGGAGATGTCCTCCCTCCCTGCTGCCTCACCCTTCTGATATATTCCCTTCCACTTCTATTTCAATAAAACAACCTGCCTTGGCGTTTATTCCTCCTCCTGGGTGAACACTGRCCCTGCAAAACCTCCTGGATCATATGGATCAAACCCATGGGAAAGAGAGCACGGGGTTCAGCGAGGATCCATGCTGGAACAAGCAGCCAGCTGTGAGAGCAAGCAAGAGGGAGAAGCCAGGTTTCTCCTGGCTTGCAGTGGGAAGGAAAGTGATGATGATGCTGCTCAGGGACAGCTTGGCAGGGAGTTGGATTTGGAAAGGGGACAGAGGGAAGTTTCACACCCGTGACGCTCACCAGGGCTTTGCAAATGCCAYGTTGGCCTTTCCAGCCTGCACGGGGGGAAAGCAGTTTTCACACCTAAGAGCCTTCTYCCACAAGCTGTCTAATGGCACTTTCACAATCAGCAGGCTGCTCTGAAAGGGAGCAACTGCTCCATCTTCTCCAGCTGAGATTCCTTCCCCACACAGTCAGTGGAGCACGGGGTTATTTTCCAACACTCSCGAGCACCAAAGACGAAGCTGAAAATTAAAATGAGCCAAAGCAGCCCCCGTGCCTGCCCCCTCCCCACCCCTTTTAATAAAGCTGCTGAATATCATGTTCTCAGTGTAGATTAACCKAAGCTTTGCTCCCAATTATTGTTTCACTCTCCTAAGTACAGAAGCAAGGAAGGGGCTTGACAAATGAACCCAGCTCTGCCGTTAAGCTGCGCTTCCACTTCTGCAAGTTTGTCTGAATCCTTTCTGCTCAGCGAAATCCTCCCTCACACAAATCACTGCCTGTGTATTCCCAAGGCTTTTTACTGCACTCAGAGGACTCTCAAGGCAGGGATTTTTCAACCTTTTGGTTTGTGGGGCTGTGAACCCCACGGGGTGAATTCAGACAGGTTTGCTTTGCTCCAGGCCCCTGCAAAGAGCSCACGGCTCCTGTGGGGTCCTGCAGGACACACATGAGGACAARCTATGCCAGAAACAGGTTTTGCTCACGGTGGAAAAGCCAGGCTGCTGCTGGAAACCGGGTTATTTGGGGACTTGCTCGTTACCACTCAGTCCTGAGCATGGTGATGAAATGAAAACAGAAAAGGGAAGGAGGGAGGGACTGCACTGCTCGGGGCTGCGGTGCCTCCACAGCCTGGCTCTGGGGAAAGCTCCTTGTAAGAGCCTGAATGAGAGATGTGGGACTCCAGGCAGCTCTCAAAATGCAGTTTATTGTATCCAAGACATTACAGCAGCCCAGGGTGGTGGGTGACAGAGCTGTGCCCACAGCTGTCAGCCCCAGCTGCAGGCAGGCCTGGAGACCCTTTGGTTTTGCTTACAATGCATTACAGACTTTTCTTTGCTGAGCATCTTCATACAGTAGAACCAATCCATACCTTAACTATTATCTATAGCCTATCTTAACTACTGTAATTACCATATTCATGTTACTGTTCTCCAATCACTAAAAGTTAGTACATTACAGTTTAAGCGAGAAGTTGCTTTTCAGTTTTCTTGCAGTGGAAAATTCTGAGACCTTTTTTCTACTTGCAACTTTGCTGCCTTGTTTGCCTGTGCTCTCTTTCTGCTTGGTAAAAACATTTTCTTGTTTGGGGTGGGTTTATCCTTTGCTCTAAGCCATAAAAACCCCTTCTAACTAACACACCCTTTGCCTCCTTGGTTATCCAGTGAGACTGGCTCAGCAATTCTTTTCTTCTAGATCAAAACTTGCTTCCATTTCTATTCCTCTTTCAGACTCTACATTTAAAATTCTTTCTGCTAAGCACACATATCTGTGAGAGTTTCTTGTCAAATTTTCACCCTTCCCAACAGCTCCTGATCTCTCAGACCTGCAGTGGCCCCTCTGCAGAGAGGCAGCAAGGGGGAAAATCCAGCCCATCTGTCCCTCCTCACCAAGTTCCTCAAAGCCCCATCCAGCCTGGCCTTGAACACTCCCAGGGATGGGACAGCTCCAGCTTAGGGAGAAGGAGTCTCTTTTTTCACTTTGGCGCTTGAAGGAGGAGTCAGAGCTCAAGGCTGTTTATTGTATTTTATTTATAAAAGTTTTTCTCTTGTCTAGCTGGGGTTTTTTTCAGCAAGACAGTCAGAGGCACGCTGCTTGCTTTTGGGTGGTGTTATTTTTTTAATACTAAAAACTATGTGTACAATATTTACAATTACTTTCTAATACTTATTATCTATGTTAGACAGTGAGCTTCTACTCTAAACTAATCTAAAAGTGCCAACATCACAGCAGAAGATGGAGGCTAAGAAGAAGAAGGAGAAAGACAGAACACACTCAGATTCTTCTATTTTGTCTTCTGAACTCTTATGCTAAAAACCTTTAAAAATCTATTTTTCACCTTGTGATAAATTCACTATCATTCTACCTAAACTTCCGTGGCTTGTAATTCTTCATATAAGGTTGGTAATTATTTTTTTCCAGGGGCTAAATCAAAGGCACAGGGGTCTTGGGCTCTGTGCCAGGGTCTCTGAGCCCCCTGGGCAGGGGCTGGAGCCATCCAGGGCAGTCAGAGGAATTTCCTGGGTTCTGACACCCAGCATGGCAGGAACACTCCAAAGATAGGGAAAATATGAGTACAACATCACAGCAAATTAGCCCCATCATCCTTAAAGGCTGATACACAAGTGCMTTCACAGATGTGCCACATCTTCAGCAGGCCAGGGATAACCCTGAGCCAGGTGTCTCAGAATGGCTGGAACTGGAAGGGACTCTAAAAATCACCCAATTCCACCTCCCACTACACCARGTTCCTCAAAGCCCCATCCAGCGTGGCCTTGAACACTCCCAGGGATGGGACAGCTCCAGCTTAGGGAGAGGGAAGGGAGTTGCAGGGGCATTGGTTGTTTCCCTTGCCTAGAASAGAGGCCCTGATAGCAAAATCATGGCAGCAGCTGGGTGCTTTTAGTCAGGAAAAAAAACCAAGTCAGACTTTCCTGAACTTCATCCTGTAAGAAAAAAAAACAAGTTGTCCATGTTCTTCCTGCTCCAGYCCACTCTGTGAGACCCAGGGTGTCCTTTGTGGGTGCACTGAGGAGTGTGAAGGTGACTGTACCCAAGTGGACACCTGATTGGGGTACTGATTTCTAAGGGGTTTTCTGCAAATTGCATGATCCAAGTCCATCTAAACACGGGGAGAAAGCCAGGATGTGCCTAATCCAAAGGGCTGCAACWCATCTGAGGGTGGTGAATAAGGTGTTTGTCTCACAAGCTGCTCCAAAGTGAGCACAGCAGGAAACGTTCAATATCAGGACTTGGTTTAATGTGATGGCATTCACAGGGGTCTGAGGATGAGGGAAGAGATGAGGATCTGACTCCATGTTTCAGAAGGCTTGATTTATTATTTTAAGATACATATTATACTAAAACTATACTAAAAGAATAGAAGCAAGGATTTCATCAGAAGGCTAGCTAAGAATAGAAAAGGAATGGAATGATAACAAAGGTTTGCATCGCGGACAGAGTGTCTGAGCCAGCTGACTGTGATTGGCCATTAATTAGAAACAACCACATGAGACCAATCACAGATGCACCTGTTGCATCCCACAGCAGCAGATAACCATTGTTTACATTTTGTTCCTGAGGCCTCTCAGCTTTTCAGGAGGAAAAATCCTAAGGAAAGGATTTTTCATAAAACACGTCTGCGACAGTTTAAAATATTTTTCAGCCTCAGCCCTGGCAGGGAGCAGTTCTTCAGTCTCTGGRCATTTGCCAAAAGGGCAAATCTTCCTGCTAATAAGATAAGTGAGTGCATAAACAAGTGTTCCTGTTGGTGCAGGGACACCTCTGCCAGTGGAAGGATTTCTTCTCCTGGATGGCACAGGCAGCCAAGGAGACAGGATAATTCCTGTCCTGCTGCTCCTTGGCTGCTCCATGAGACACCACCRCACTGGCAAAGGTAGCATTCCTTACAGACCTCACCACAGGCAGAGCATGTTAAAGAGGAAAACATCCTGGTAATAAACAGGCAGAGCTTGCAGCCCATCTGAATAAAATYGGTGTTGTTTGAGAGCTGCCCAGGAAGGGGTTTAAGGAAGGAAGAAGATGGGCTCTGTTCATAATGCACCCTAAAGGATCCCCACATCCTTCAGCCAGGCCCAAAGCACAGATTAGAGGCTTGGGTGGACTCCTGTTAAAGGCATCCTTTTCCACTGACTTCCTCAGAGCTTGGATCAGACACAAAAAGGGAGTGAGGTGTCAATACAGTACCAATTCTTCAGACCCCAGGACCTCATTAGCACAGGTAAAAAATCATTGCAGTGTAAAATAATCACACCCCAAAACCAGCGCTCTGGAAGTCAACAAATAAATTTCAAGGTGAATCAAAATRCTTCATTTTAGGAGGTTTGGTTCTGATTTCAGTTGATTTACGTTGGTTTTTTTTTTTATTATTTTAATAACATTTTTTAACTGAACAAATGAAAACACTGTTTCCTTCACTGGTGCCCAATTTCCAAACTCAGAGCTTGGGGGGGAAAAAACYCTCTTGACCACYTTTCTGTGCTAAAGCTCCACAGCCCAGGGTGGTGAGCCCCAAAGTGATGTCAGAAGGAAAAAACTTAATTATATATTATTATATATATGGAGAATTAATTATATATATTAAATATATATATATTATCATATATATAATAATTTTTATATATTATATATATTATATATATTTTATATTAATTTTTTTATATATTATATATATGTCAGAAGGAATAAAATTAATTATATATTATTATATATATGGAGAATTAATTATATATATTAAATCTGTCTCTTATACACATCTAGATGTGTATAAGAGACAGATATTATATTATATTATATTATATATTAATTAATTTTTATATATTATATGTATGTCAGAAGGAATAAAATTATTTATACATTATTATATATATGGAGAATTAATTATATATATTAAATTTATATATACAAATTATATCATATATAATTAATTTGTTATATATTATATAATATATATTTTATAATATATTTTATATATTATATATATGTCAGAAGGAATAAAATTAATTATATATTATTATATATGTGGAGAATTAATTATATATATTAAATTTATACATATTATCATGTATATATATATAAAAAATTAAATTTATATATATTATATATCTGTCTCTTATACACATCTAGATGTGTATAAGAGACAGGGCTTAGATAGGCACCAAGCTTGGCAGCCGCAAACTGCCCACTTATTTTTATATATATTATATATATGGAGAATAATAGTGTATTTGCTGGAAAAAGTGGCAGCAGGCTGGAGTTTGAGTGCCAGAATGTGGCATTCCCAATCCCCAGTCTGTGAGTCAGCACTGGGAATTGGGAATGCTTTCCAGCCAAGCACCTGAAGGCAGCTTGGGATGTGTCCAAGAGCTGTTTGTAGGTGGGGCTGAGGTATTCCCGTGGGAAGGGCTGAGGTGATTCCCATTTGGGCTGTGCCAATCTCTTCCCTCCCCTGTCAGCATCCATGGTCACCTGCCTCACTGCACTTGGGCAGGCAGGAATAGTTCCCTCCCCTTAACACATTTTTATGAACTTCAGCAGATGTTTCAGAGCACACATTTCCCTGCCCTGAAAGAAGGAGGAACATGGAGTTGTTTACTTTGGGAAAACCCCCTCAGATCATCAAGTACAACCMTKCCCCCAGCACTGCCAAGCCCACCACTGGCCATGTCCCCAAATGCCACATCTGCACTGCTTTTAAATCCCTCCAGGGGTGGTGACTCTACCTGAACAGCCTGTTCCAGGGCTTGACAACCCTCTCCATGAAGAAATTTTTCCCAATATCCAGCCTAAACCTCCCCTGGCACAACCTGAGGCTGGCTGCTCTCACCTTAGTGTTCCACAATGCATGGCTGACAGTGCAGGGGGAATTTTGTCTGGCTGAGCTGCACAGCCAAAGCTGGAGCCCAGCCAGCACAAGGGGCTCCTACCATCTCCTCTGTTCCAGCCAGACATCCCAGGGGATCATCAACAGCTGCACGTGACCAGCAGCAAGGATTAATCACCAAAAGTTGTTACTTCTCAGGGCCAAGTCCTGCTCTGTCTCCATCAGGGGTTGGACAGCAGTCAGTAACAGCTCTGGCAATTAAAGTTGGGCAAGATCTGATTAATGAGATAATGCTCACTGATCATCCTGTATCTGTGTGGAGCCCAAGCACAGGGATTTTTTTTTCCCCTTAGCTGGTATTTTTTCACCTACCAGGAGGAGCAGGGATCAGCAGCTCCCTGATCAAGCAGTTGAGCTGCAGYTCCTCCACTCCTCAGAGCCCTTTAGGGCAGACAGGGACTTGGGGAATGCAGGAGTCACAAGTGCCTTGAACCTGCTCCAGCCAGCAGTGCCAGGGACTTCAGGAGCCATCCCCACCATGGCCCAGCTCAGCAGCCATGCCTGGATTCCAATATGTAAATATGATAAGAGGATTGCAGAGAAGAGATTTGTCTTGACTGGGAGATTAGTTTTAGATGGAGTTTGGCTAATGTGGGAAATGCTGCTGGCAAGGATGTGACCACTTCAATTAGCTCATGAGTGCTCTTCTGCATCTCTGCTCCCACGCCAGGCAGAGCTGGCAAAGAGGAGCTGGAGAGAGRCTGAACTCTGAAGGCAAGGGCAGCACAGGCAGCCCCTGCTCTCCCAGAGGTGTTTCAGCACTGAACCAGCAGCTCTCAGTGGAGCATTTCCTAAGCACAGCATTCCCACACCTCCTCCCTGAACTCCTGCTTCTCCCCGTTCCCTGAGCTCCAGCGTCCCCAGGGAGCTGCACAGCTGGGCCACAAGGGCACTGGGACAGGAGGGAAGAGATTGCACAGGTCAGAGCAGGAATCCACTATTAATAAAAAGCCTCGGTATGGCCTTAGCTAACATCAGAGGCCCTGTTCCCTAAGGAACAGAGCGCCCAATGTCCCGGCGTAGCTCAGGCCTAGCCGCAGGGCAGCCTGCTAGCAAGCATAGGTAGTTATCAGCTCTTTAGTGATATTCAGCTCAAGATTTCAGCCTGCTTGCTAGCGGTGGTAAGGCCAAGGCCAGAGGCACCAGCAGACGGACTAGAGAGAGAGAAAGAGAGAGGAAAACGAGGTGACAGGAGCGTTCCCCGAAGATGTCTTTATTGATGCGAAGGGGTCCGGTCAGCGCTCGTTCTGAGGCATAGGCTAAAATATGCCCCTTTTATAGGATATAGAATGATTCAGTTTTGACCAATGGAAAGGGTTAAAGTCCTGGCCTATAGGATTACAGGGATAGGCTATAGGGTGGGGGTCAAGAAGTCAAGAAGTAAAAATGCTGTCTCATTCTCTCATTCAAATCCTCCAAGGAGCTTTGCTTACGTCCATAGAGACTGCTACAATCCACTGCCAGCACTTTGCAGCCTCCTCCCTCCCTCACCGTGGGCCTGYTCATCGAGCAAGGCGTGCCTCACCATCACAAATACACTATTATTCTCCAGAAATTAAAAAGAACTACGTCTCAATAAGGGATTGAGATGCTCCTAAGGGAAGCAGAAATAAGGGGAAAGCCACCTTCATCAGAAGGTTCTGGGAGAGAAGAAGCCAGAGTGGGAATCCCTCCGTGCATTAGCTGTTAGTGCAAGGTCACACTGAGRTGTGGAGTGCTGAGAGATGCAGGACTCATTCAGGGAGCTCTGATATTCCATCAAACCTTTAATCACCTGCCTGTGCCTCCTTTCAGGACAATGGGCAGCAGCCCCCCACTTGTATTTTGAGGGTGCAGTGCCAGGGGCACGTGCAGGCATTCCRGGCAGGAATTGCTCACAGGGAGCTCACAGAGCCTTCCTTCCACACCTTTAAAGAGACACAAGCCAGTTTCTTTGCCACTTTGCAGCCCAGCTCCCCCTCATCCAAGGTTTAATCCCACCATCTGCCTCCTGCAGATGTCCAGGATCCCAGCACCTCTCTGGCCTTGGAGGGGTTACCCACTCCCCACTTCAGGCAAATCCAAAGACCTTGGAGACACAACAGGCTTCCTGGCCAGGACAGCCCCCAAGACCTTCCTCCTCAGCACATCCAATCTGCTCCTCCGTTCAGCCACCAAGGAAAGCCCAAAACCTTTATTTCAAAGCCTGAGGAATCTCAGAGGGAAATGGTTAGGGCAGGGCTCGGCTTTTTGTTCAACATGTGCTGACTATGCCCTGAAGTATGGGACTTCTAGGCTGATTTGGAGTATTATAATAGTGCCTTTGTGCCATTTGAAACCAAATCAAAGAAAATGTTCATAAATAGCCCGTGTTAAAGATGGACCCATTTATTTTTTTTCCCATCCAATTTCCATTCCTTCCCTTTGCCGCATTTGCTAATTATCCAGTATGCATTTGCTTAAAGAAAGCATTTTTCCAGCCTTCACAATCCATCTTCCCATCCTAATGGATCTTGTGGTAAAGTCATTACGGAGGCTTTATGAAATCACAGTTATTTCCATGACAACAGTGATGTAATAAAGGTGGGATTATGACATTACTGCAAGATCGAGCTGAAGGACACGATGGATTTGTTTACCCCAGACAGGGCAAGGGAGAGACTTCATTCATCCAATGTTTCTAAAAGTGCCTTCAGGTCTGCTAATGGAAGGGGCATTTTATATCTGGGTTTTTATTTTCTTTTGTTTTACACTCATTTATGAGGGCTCAGTTCCAAGCACACGTAGTTTGGTAAGTTTGAGAGGAGCAGCCTTGCTGAGGATGTATCATCCCTTCAAGACTCATGGCTCTTCCCTTTCCTGCAAGACATCAATGCCTGCTGGGGAAGRGTTTTACACCAGTTTAAAGGACCAGCAGGACAGAATCTTCCCCTTTCAAGGGTGGCTGATCTAAGCTGCTTTCTCTTCCAACATTTTAATCAAGAAATCACCTGCCGGTGGAGCACAGCGTGAATTGGCTTCCCCATGGAATTAGGTTTGAAAATGGCATTAAACCCCTTTCTTCTCCTTCAGGGAGACAAAACCAGCCTGGATCYGGCCAGCAAAATTCCAAGCCAAAGCCCACTTTTCTCTCACACCCAGACACACCAGTAAAGTCCCTCTYGAAGTGATTTTTAGCTCTCTTGCTCTTGAGCAATCACAGAATAAACTTAGGTGAAAATGACACAGCAATTCCTARAGGATCAGAGCATGGAACGCCATGAGACAGCTTTGAAGATAGCTGGGGTTTATGGTTTGGTTTTTTTGCAAGGGAAGAAGATGAATATTTCATACRGTACATGGTTCAAAAGTTGATTAATGTTTCAGCGTGTGGAAAACCAAGCTCAAGAGACAAGTTYCCTCATGTAAAATTCTTCAAGCTGGCAGCAGGACTTGTATGGCCAACTTCTCCCGGGGTGTGTTTTGTTTAACCCCCTTCAAAACCACTCCTGCCAGTGGCTTGGTGCTCTGAGAGTGTGGTCAGCTCAGGGGGTGGGGTGGCCCTGTGTCTTAGGGTGACGTTATCATCTTGTATCCCCTTTTGTGTGCTCTGTTTATGCTGGATATCATTTTCTGTGCCTTCAAGACTGGCTCTGAAGAGTGAAAGTTTTGTTTTGTTATCAGCCTGCTCCCCCATGGCTGGCAGGACACACAGACAGGGCAGTACATGGTGCTGCTTTTGCTTTTTGCTTTGCTTTTTGCTTTGCTCTTGCTCCTGCTTTGCTCTTGCTTTTTGCTTCTGCTCATTAGTTAGTTTAGCTAAACAGTCCGAATTTTTCCCTGGACTATTTTTCTTTCTCTTTCTTGGGAACACTCAAGCCTGCTCCAGGCTGGGACCTGGGAACACCGAGAGTTTGCACCCTGTGGCTGCAGCAGCTGCCCCAACACAGGAGGGACTGATAACAGAGTGACCACTCCCAAGAGAGACTTTCTGAATTTGTCATCCTTTTCAGAGCGGTGACAGAGTGGTGTCACCTGGTATTGTTCATTTTGTGTGCTGGGGGTGCTGTGCCTGTTAAATAAACAGGTTCTTTCCACTTCTCTCCGAGGAATCCTTCCCGAACCAGTTGTGGTCAGGGGCTGTGTGAGTTTGCTTTCTGGAGGGGCCCCTTTGGAGTTTTTCTCCCAAATTTGCCCTAAACCAGGACACCCTGCTCTGGTGTCCCCAGCTCCCTCTGTCACTGCAGCCAGGCCAGATTGTGACAGTGCACAAAGCTTCTCCTCCCCTATTCCTGCTTGACCAAYGGGATATTTTTGGGCTGGAAGCACTTTCGGTGAGGAGCTGTGACCCCAGTACATCTGATACATGAACACACAGAGGAGAACCCAAAACTCCCCTGCTCTGGAAGCTCATCTGCTTCGAGTCCAGCCTGAAGCAGCTGCCTCAGCTGCTCCTGCCCCAATTCCCGCTCCTCTAAGCCTCCCCAATATCTCTTCATTGACAGGAGGGAAACACCGCGAGGCCGYGCGGACGTGTTAATGAAATGTGAATTATTAACTGCGGCGTGCTAAGGGAGATAGAGGCGGGCGGGGGGGATGACATTTTGCCATTAATATGTAAAATGGGCACCTCTCCCTSCTTTTGCTGGAGGGGAAGAGCAGACTCCAGCCTGTGTCCCATTCCAGGGCCAGGATGGGTAATGAGA
The DNA here is from genome assembly GCA_002167245.1 of Sporophila hypoxantha. Taxonomy (NCBI): domain Eukaryota; kingdom Metazoa; phylum Chordata; class Aves; order Passeriformes; family Thraupidae; genus Sporophila; species Sporophila hypoxantha. Next base: position 150,237 of record NDFG01000178.1, read on the forward strand.
TAACATGATTGCTGTGTCTCTCGCCCTTTTTCTTTCTTTCTTCCCGTGATAAAAGGACAGAGGGAAATGCACACAATTAAAAGGAGGATTCCAACCAGCCCGGAGAGATTCAATGAATAATAATGGACCTCCAGCTGCTAATGTGCTTAAGGACTTCCAAGTCTCAAGTGTCTAACCAGCTTAAGGGTCCGTASCACAGACTTCATTTCTATCTGTAAATGGGAAAGGCAGGGCAGGAGCAGGAGGGGGGGAATCCTGCCCCTGATTACAGATGGGATCATCTCTGAGCCCTCAGCACGAGCGTGATGTGACAGTAACAAAAGAGTAAAGTCAACTTAGCAGCGCCCTCAAAGCCAACACCAAGTGTGGGGTGAGGAGGGTCCTTGCTTAACAGCCCCTGTGTGTCACCTACACTTGTAGTCACCCCAAAACACCTCAGAAGAGGGTCTGAGATGCTGCTGGAGTAAAACCAGCTTCCTCTGTGCAGCTCCTGGTGAGGGAAAGGTCTCYGTTGTGCTGTGACCTGCAGTGCCTGCTCATCTCCCACACCTTCCCTGCAGAAGGGACGGAAGATGTAGCACATGGACGACAGCCAAAGCCACATAAAAATGTCCACCTGAAGATTATCAGAGGGGTTTTTTCTGGCACTTCCCTTGTTTTTTTTCTCTCTCCCATTAAGGCTTCTCTCTCCCTTTCACAGTCCATTAACTTTCCCCCTGCAGACTCCTTTCCTGGGCCCCCTGACCAAGACAGCCTCCTCTCCTTGACCCTCTCAGCTTTCTACCATGCTCATAAATTTCCGTGGAGGATCAAGGAAAAGACTTGCAGAGGGGGAAGAGCAAAAGACAACACRGAAAGCACTGTCCCAGCCTTGAGTTCTCCATGAGGTTGTGTCCCCCTCCTCCCCATCCAGAGGTTATAGGGTAACTATCACAGATTCAGGGAGCAGCAGCTTCAGAGGCAAGCAATGAGATGATCAAAGGAACAAGGAATGTTAGGAACAAGGTATGGGCTCCTCAGCCTCGGAAAGGGATACGACAGAGATCTGAGAACCACAAGAAAAGCTGTTTCCATCTCTCCTGGAGCAAGGGCTGGGGGTATCAGAGGAAACTCACCAGTTCAGAACAAACGAAACGAGCTATTTTTGTACCCAGCCTGACTCTATGCCATGGGACTCCTCAGCAGAGGAACTGTGCCTGCCTGGAGCTCAGAAGAGCTCATAAAAAAAAAATCCGGATTTTTCTAGCCATGTGCAGAAGCTGCTACGTGCAAACACGTTGTGGGTGGGTGAGGAGGTCCCTGATCTACAAACCAGGGAATATTTCAACAATACTTCTATACAAACTCYGGAATATTTCCCCAGGGGGTTGTGAGAGAATATTGGGGAACATTCCCAGAGAATATTGGGGAAATATTCCAGAGCATCCCCACTGCTGGTGGCCCTGTACTCACACAGGTTTCCCGGAACACGTCAGGGCCGGAATCGGGATCTTGTGTTTGGGGGATGCCTGGTGWGACCCTGCAGCACTGCTGCCATGCCTTCACACCTCGCTAGCTCCAGACAACACATCCCCTCTCCTCCAGCTTTGGGRGGAAACCAAGATGTCCCAGGGAGCAGGAAGATGGATGGGAGCTGAACGGGAATAGCTGCTGGCAGCGGGGACGGAGGAGGGAACGGTTGCATAAGGCAGCACTGGAGACTCCCGGTGCCTGGCACAGGAGGCAGGTACAGCACTCACAAAAGGGTTGGAGCACAGAGAAGTTGTGTGAGGTCGGCCACGTGTCAGCCCTGCACGGCTGAATCATGCAAGTTTAAAGGCTTCAAGGCAGGGATAAGATCTCGGCGCAGCCACGTGCGCGCTCCTAACTCCAACCTGAGCTCTCGGGGAAACAACGGGAGAGCGAGAGTGAAAGCAGAGCGGGGTAATTAGCTAATTAGGGGAGCTGACTAATCAGCTAATTTACAAAGGTTTCTCATTGTTATTCACGGAGAAAGAATTCTGGAGAGCCCTGGCATGGGGCGAGGCAGAGCCCACTGGGCAGAGGGAGCAAAGCAGGGCTTGCTCAAAYCCCACTGGAGTGGGTGAAAACCTCAGCATCTCCTCAGCCCAACTGGTTTTGGGCTGCTGAGGGACAGAACCAGCCCTGCTCGTGCTCCTTCAGCAGAGGAGCTGCTCTGACTGCTCTTCTTCTGGGCGAGAGGCAGCAGAGCAGAAGTTTTTCCTCTGTTTCGAGCTGGCCAAGGGAGATTTGTTTGCCCAGAACTCGACAGCTCTATTTAACCTTCTCCTGAGCACTGCCCCGGCAGCTCAGACTGCTCAAGTGCTGAAACAACATCCCCTAATGAATGCCCAGGGTGGAACAACACTGCTGCTTCCCTCTCCTTGGAAAGATTGCTCAGCCCAGTGAGACAAATRTCAATAAAAAGAAATTTAAGTTGGGAAGGTGAGAGCACGGATGCCCAACCCGCAGCTCTGCCCAGCTCTCCTTTCTTTCCCCGTTCCCTTCCCCTCCGATGTCCTTGTGCATCTCCAGCAGCAGCAGCAGCAGCATCACACTGCTGCTATTCCAGCCAGGATGGATATTTGAACAGCCTTGGATCAATATTTGTGCAAAGGGAAAGCTGGAGCATCACAGGGCTACAAATTAACCTCTTGTCCCACATCCACTCTGGCACACGAGGCCCACGGGAGCCGCGGATTCCCCCAGGAAAAAGTGGGACACACATCTCAGAACACAGGAAAAGGAGAAAGGGTAATAATAGATCCAACCCCAGCTCACAGGCTTTTTTACATCTCTCCCTCAGGTTTGGGGTGGGGGGAATAGCTTTTCTTAATTAGCATCCTAACCTTTTCCAAACAGGTTCAAGGGTGTCTCGGCAGGCTTGGGAAGTGGTGTGAAAGCAGCACTGAGTAACAGCAGCAGAATTAGTCAGGTGTAAAAGAATCATCCTGCTTTTGCTTTCTGGGGACACGATTAGGGCACCAGTAATGAGAAACACGAAGAGCATCCAAGGTTGCAGAATCCTGCTTTTCCCCCTTATTAATGGSAAGCATTACCTCAGAATTGCATGCTGGGCAGTGGAAGATATTTCTCGCAGCRCAAAATCATTGATCCCAAAGTCCTGCCCGAGCTGTCACGGCTGTCAGCAGCTGCACCCGAGTTCAGGTGTCAGGTGTGTCCTACAGGATGAGATCCATGGCCAAGGCAGTCTTTGCTCCTCAAGGCTGTGCTTCCTTCCGCCCCCACACGTCTCTGGACACGTGGATGCACCACCAGAACAGCTTTGCCTCGGACTGTTCCGCCCACRCTCCACACGATCCCAGCTGGATTCCCCACAAGCCTGGTCCACAAAATCTGAGGGRTATTTGCAAAACTCCCCCAAGTGTTGTTTCCCTTTGTGAATCACCCTTCCTGCCTCGCAGCAGCGATGGATCAGCCGTTGTGCCAGATTTGCTGTCCCGCTCCTAGACAGGTTTCAGGAGGCTGTCTTGGTTCCCTGCGCTGGATTTTCCACCCCGCCTTGCTCTGACAACCTCCCACAGAGGAGCTGGAGGTTTCCCTCACAGCTCCTTTCCACACCATCACTTGGACACAGCCAGGGTCTGGATCTGTGCAATTTCCCTTCCCTTTCCCAGCCTTGCAGCACGACGGTGGGACAGCAAGGCTTGGACTGTGGCTGCTCACCACATGGAAACGAAGGGATTGCCAAATTCACCCCAGGAGGAGAACGAGCAAAGGCATTGATASAAAGAGAAGGGCTTTTGGCTCCCTTAGTCTGCAGGGCCAGACACTCGATGACGCTTGCCCCTGCTTTTTCCTCACATTATTTGCCATATTTAGCTTCCTTTCATCCTGCCTTGCCATCACACTGAGCAAAGAGGGAATGGACCAGACGAATTTGCTCACTGAATAATGAAATGTGGTTTTTTTCCTCCTGCTCAGCCTCTGTCTGGGTCTCGTTCCTGGTTTGCAGCAGAGATGTTCCCCTTTKCTCCACCTCTCTTCCAAATCGAAGGAAACTGTTTTGTTTGTGTGGGAAATACAATTCCAGAAAAACAAAAATATCTTTGGCCGTCAGAGGAATTTGCAGGCAGAAAGGCGCCAATTAATCCACATTAGAGCGAAATTAGCCTGATATTAGGACGATGGGAGGATGACAAGGGAGAGATCAGCCTCTAATGTCCTCATTAGCCAGTGGTGCTCCTTGTGAGCTTTCCATCAGGTGAGGGAAGCTGTCTGGCTGCGCTTCATTAGCACCTGGGTTAATGACAGCTAAGGAGGCAGGGAGATGGGCTGTCCCCCCAGCCTTCCTGCCCTTCTCCTCCATGGCTCCTGCATGGAAGTTGATGTTTCCCTCATCTCCTGTGGCTCCTCTGTTTGTCATGGCAAGGCAGGTGGAACAGGGTGCATTTTTCTGAGCAATAGGTGCTGTTTTCCCCAGAGCCCAGGGTGGTTTGGGTACAGCAGGACTCCTGCACTCCTAGCACTCTTAGATGGAGCTAGGCTGAGGAAATCTCCCTTGACACACTCACAAACTCTTCCTGCTTCCCTACAACTCCCTGTGTCCTCCTTTTCTCCTTGGCTTTCACAGGATTTTTGCCCTCTCACCATCCTGCGTCACTTGTTCACCCCACTGCTTGCTGGCAGCTGCTCAGCTCCCTGAGCAACCCTTCTGACTCCTCTCCTCTCCTCTCCTTCTGCCAGCCTTGGCTGTTTATTCTATTGTTAAACTCTGGGTTTGGTTCTTTTGGTTTGTTTTTTTTTTTAACATTTTTTTGACCCTGCTGATGTCAGGTCAGATTGTCTGTCAGCACAACATCAGGCTGCCAGCAGATGAAGGACAACTCACAGGGAAGACAACAAGGAGTAAAAATCATCACCATCATGACAAAAACACAAAAATCTCCCAAAAGAGTTGAGACTTTCCCAGAGAGGATGCAGATTTGCTCAAGGGTCTCCCTSCAAAAATGCCCCTGGCCTGCAGGGTGGTAGGATTCAACCACATGGCAGGAGAGATAGGAACAACTTCAGTGGGAGCTGAGCATTATCTATGGAGGGGCAGGGCACATCTGCCTGAAGACATGAATTATGCACAAAACCAGGCACAGCTTGGAGGTGAAGATGGAAACAGCTTTGATTTGTGCTTCTGAAAGGCCCCTCCAGMGTCAGCTGGAAGGGGAACACAGAATTGTGAATATCCTGCCTTGGAAGGGACACACAAGGATTGCTGAGGCCAGCTCCTGGCCCTGCATGGGACATGCTCTTCATGGGAACATGTGGAGCAGGCATAGGATGGAAGGATGCACACAGACCTCTCTAATGGGGACTGCAAGCTGCTGGCAGGTTATGGACGAACAGATCTGAACCCATCCTTTGCTTCTCACTTTCTCCCTGAGCATCCTCAGGGCTGGAGGCACATTCCAGGGCGAGGGGCTCCTTTGACCTGCCTGCTGCCCAAATCAGCACAGCTTCCACAGCAGAGCCAGCAGGGATAAGCCTATAGCCTGCAGCTTTGCAGGAATGGCTGTGCTGCAGGTGACCGTGCCTGGGAATCCTTGCTGGTGCATGTCATTCTTCCTCGGGTAGGCAGAGACTGCAAAGTCACTGGGCAATGCCAGTGAGGTAAGGTAAAGCCAAGTGAGGTAAAGCCAGGAGAGGTTACTACAGCTAGAAGGGGGTTTTGGACCTCCAGGATATTTTCTTTTCCTCTCTGAAAGTCACAGAAGACCTTTTTAGATCCAAATATTTCACGCATTAGTGCTGCCACTTATTTGCCTCCAAATTCACACCATAACTGCTCCGTCTTTCACACCCACCCCCGCTTTATGAGCTGCCATCAGCAGGGAGRCAGGCACCAGAGCCATGCCCAGTGGGCACCAAAATCATGGGCCACCTTCTCCTGCATCCTGGCAAGAGCAGCTGGAGGTGGGGAGAAGGCAGCTTTGTGATTAAACAGCATCACAGTGTGACAGTGTTCACAGGGGTCTCAGGTTGAGGGAAGAGATGAGGATCTGACTCCATGTTTCAGAAGGCTTGATTTATTATTTTACAATATATATTATATTAAAACTATACTAAAAGGATAGAAGAAAGGATTTCATCAGAAGGCTAGCTAAGAATAGGAAAAGAAAGAATGATAACAAAGGTTTGTGATTTGGACAGAGAGTCCGAGCCAGCTGACTGTGATTGGCCATTAACTACAAACAACCAACCTGGGCTAATCACAGCTGCACCTGTTGCATTCCACAGCAGCAGATAACCATTGTTTGCATTTCGTTCCTGAGGCCTCTCAGCTTCTCAGGAGGAAGAATCCTAAGGAAAGGATTTTTCATARAAGATGTCTGCGACATCACGACACAGCAGCTCCTGCAATGCRAGCCCTCAGACGGCTCCTTTGGCTGTCTCCTGCCCCTGTGTTTAATTCCCTGGGGATCTGGGGTGCTCTAGCAGCCCCCCTTTCCCAGATCCAGCAGCACAGCTCAGCCTGCACAGGGACATGAGCAGCAGAGCTTTGCTTTTGGCTCCTTCCCCATCCCAATGTCCTGGCACTGCCAACACCGCTCTGCCTCCCCTTCCCTCCCTCCYTCCCTCGTGCTCTCCCCCCTCCTTCCCTTGTTCCTTTTAATTAGCAACTTTTCCTTTGTTCCCTTTAATTAAGCGAGGGGAGGGTGAAGCTGCTGTCAGCCACAGGAGTTATTTTCCCTGCACGCCAGATCAAAGGCCGGGAGCTCCCRGCTCGTCCTTAATTTGGGCAGAGCCTCTCCTCTTTGTGGTTTCTCCGTGGATGGGGCTTGGGATGGAAAGGGAGGGTTGAAACCCAGGAGGGGGAGCTGGGAGAAGGACTTTGCCTCGTCTCCTTCAGGGAAGAGTGAAGAGGAATTTGGGTGGCACCTGGTGTCTCGGGGTTTGTGTTGCTGGGATGGCTCCCCAGGTATTAAAAAGTTTCTTTTTTTGCAGCCCCACGACTGAAGAAGAAGTTGAGATTCCTCAGCTCTGCTTTTCAAGGTTGTTTATTTTCTCTCATCTATAACATTCTTTCTCTGACCTGCTGAGATCTGTCCAGCAGGTCGAGTTGTGGCTCAGCAGTGTTAACTTTTTATACTAAGAACTACATGTACATTATTTACAATAATTTTCCAATCCCTATCACCTCTGTTAGACAGTCTGTCTCTACGCTAAACCAATACAGAAGTGTCACCATCACAGCAGGAGATGGAGGACAAGAAGAAGAAGGAGGACAGGACACACCCAGATTCCTCCATCTTGCCTCTTGAACCCCCATTCTAAATCCCCAAAATTCTACTTTTTCACCCTGTGACAAATTCACTATCATTCTACTCAAACTCCTGTGGCTTGTAACTCCTCACACAAAGTTGGTAATTGTTTCCATGGGCTAAAATGGAAGGCACAGGTGTCTGTGACTCCGTGCCAAGGTCTCTGAGCCCCCTGGCAGGGTCTGGAATCAMCCAGGGCAGCCAGAGGGATGTCCTGGGTCCCAGCAGACATGTGGGCACCTGGGGCAGGTTTGGTGTGAAACCTGACGGTGCAGACACTCCCCTGGGGAGGGGGACAGGACCTGGTTTGATGTGGAAGGGGCCTGCAGCTCTGCCAGGGCTTTAATGGAGAGAGAGAGGGAGTGCTAATTATGGGAAAGCAAAGGCAAATGTGGGAAAGCAAACCACTGAGGGATTTGGGAATGAGAGGCCTTAGCTGAAAGTATGAGAAAGGACTGTGGTATAATGTCATTTTTTTCAAGCACTCTGTGTCTGTCTAGGTGGGCAGAACATATTCAGGGGTGCCAACTCTTCCAAGACATTTGTAGCCTTCATTTAATTTTTAATTTGGATCTAGCACCACAATTGTACAGGACTGGACATTTCCTCACCCCGAGATCAGAAAACCCTTACCTCACTCCAGGGATTTGCACCTTAGAGCTCTGTAATTGTCTCTCTTTGGGTCCATGGGGCTGTAGCAGGATGAAATTCTTATTTTACAAAGTTCTATCCTGTTATTAAAATTGCTTTAGAGCCTCTCTGTCTCACAAGCCATGCTGTATTTATGGTCTCTATCACTCCTGCTTATCTGTGCCGTGTCCCAAATTTTCCTCATACCATTTTAATAACATTTTGGGGGTGAAACAGGTCGTAATTCCATGCTGGAAGAGAGAGCCCCAATGCTCTACCCCATGCAGCATCACCCTGAAGTATGGAAAGTGTGAGTAAATCCAAACTTTGAAAACACCTCCTGTCCAGCTCGTATCTAAAATTAAAGAAAACTAAAAACTCATAATCTAAGATTAAGGTCCTGAGTGTTGTCTCATAGCTGGGTATCAGAAGGCAGAGGGCTGTTAATTAACTTTCTATTGAYGAAACAAAGCACATGGAGAGGAACCTCACTAATCTTTTTTGTGCTAATCAGCACACATTATTAATTTGCTGGAAAGAAAAAAAAAAGAAAAAAAAGAAAAAAATAAAAAGGTCCTCCTCTTCCCACTTAAACTCAGGTTTAATAGGGCTGGAGCGTGGTTTCACATTTCCCAGGCTTCATTCTTTGGGTGACATATGTTGCAGTGCATTTCCTAGTGCATTATGGAGCTTCAGCATAAATAATTCAAGCTAAACTCCGGTTGTTAAAAKAAACCAGCAAAGTATCTTTGGTGATTAATTATTCCTCCTGCCTCCCCCTCCCTGTCAAAAGTACAAGCACATGTGCCMCAGCTCAGGAGGACRTTCTGGTGTGACCCAGGGCATCCCAGAATGTTTCAGCTGGCACAGGGGGGGCCTGGATGCTCAGGTTTGCTGGAAGCGCCTGCTGCAGCCTCAGGGAAGCTGGGAGGTGTCAGCAATCTAATCCAAGAAAACCTCAAAACACTTCAGGGATTCGATGCCAGATGAATTCCCAGTWAACCAGCAGATCGGTGTGACTCGGGTTTTCACTGGCATGAGGTTCAAGTTCTGGCTGGCCAGGTTAAAAAGTTTAAATAAACGGTAATAACCACATTCCCTGGGTCCTTCCAGGTGGACAGCACTTCCACAGGGACACTGGGACACCCAGWGCCCATGGCTGGGTCCTGCCTGGAGTTTTCCTCCTGCAGCCATTTGGGAAATAACAYATTTCCTTTTGGGAAAGGACATTTCCTTGAGGATTTCCTCTCTTACCCCCTCCTCCCACTCAGGAGGGGGCTTTATTTTATTCCTCCTACCAATGCCCTGCTTGCCCAGGTCACAGCCCTGGGGTGGCACCAGGTATCCCTTTGTGAGGTGTGTGTGTCACAAACATCTTTTATGAAAAGTCTTTTCTTCAGGATTTTTCCTCCTGAGAAGCTGAGAGGCCTCAGGAAGAAAATGCAAACAATGGTTATCTGCTGCTGTGGAATGCAACAAGTGCATCTGTGATTGGCCCATGCTGGTTGTTTGTAATTAATGGCCAATCACAGTCCAGCTGGCTTGGACAGAGAGCCGAGCCACAAACCTTTGTTATCATTCTTTGCTATTCTATTCTTAGCTGGCCTTCTGATGAAATCCTTTCTTCTATTCTTTTAGTATAGTTTTAATGTAATATATCTCATAAAATAATAAATCAGCCTTCTGAAACATGGAGTCAGATCCTCATCTCTTCCCTCAWCCWRRRACCCCTGTGAGCACRGTCACAGTGAGGGGCTTCCACCCCTCTGTGCCCATCCARGGGCTGTGGTAGCCAAAGAATCACCAGGAAGAACCATCCCTGTGCTTTCCTCATTTGTCCCCTTGCTSCTCTCCCTGCCCTCAGCCCTGCCAGCTCCAATTAGGAGCAGGGCAGTGCTGGGAGCTCTCAAAATCTTGCTTTGGGGGAAGCACCCTCAGGCTGCCACTTTCCTCCTGCCCTGGCATCCAGGCAGGAATGCAGACCTGCAGGCACAGCTCTGCTGGACAATGAACACCTTCCCCTGTCCCCAGACTGCCACAGGCACAGCCCTTGGCACCACGAGGAGATGGGGGGACCAAAACCACGGGATACATCTACCAGGATGAGATGGGGGGACTGAAATCCGGATACATCTCCAGGATGAGATGGGGGGACCAAATCCCAGGATACATCTACAGGATGAGATGGGGGAACCAAAATCACGGGATACCATCTACCAGGATGAGATGGGGGGACCAAAAATCACGGGATACATCTACCAGGATGAGGTGGGGGGAACGCAAACATCACAGGATAACATCTACCAGGATGAGATGGGGGGACCAAACCAAGGGTAACATCTACCAGGATGAGATGGGGGGACCAAAACCACGGGATACATCTACCAGGATGAGATGGGGGGACCAAAATCCCGGGATACATCTACCAGGATGAGATGGGGGGACCAAAATCCGGGATACATCTACCAGGATGAGATGGGGGGACCAAAATCCACGGGTAACATCTACCAGGATGAGATGGGGGGACCAAAATCACAGTTACATCTACCAGGATGAGATGGGGGGACCAAAATCCCAGCAGAGCTGGACAGAAATGGAAAAACCCAGGCATTACACAAACCCCGCAGATGTTTCACGACCAGCCGTGAAAAGTATTTCATTTAACAGCTCAGAGCTATTTATGGAAATCACTTAATTCATTCTATTTTTTTCCTGCCTCTCCTTTTTTTCCCCTATTTTTCCCCCCACTCAGTCACTGGAGCTGCTCACACACCAGATCCTCCTGCCAGAGGAAAATGATCCTCCTGCTGCCCACCTGGAGCCAGAGGTGCCTGCAACAACATCCTGTCCCACCACTGCAGGGAAGTGGGATGCTGTGAGAGCACCAGCTGGCTGGGCATGGCAGGATGGACGTCCAGGTGAGAGAAAAAYCAACTTCCCCAATTAAAAAGAAAATGGAAATTCGATAGAGGAGAGRGGAGCAGAAGTAGGGCAGCCTCTGAGCAATGCTGGGGAGTGCTTTCCACGCCTCACTACATCCACCTCTCTTCCAGGATCACAAACTCTCTAGGAGAAAAACCAAGCTGCCACAAACACCAATTTTTACTSCTACAAATGCCCTTCTCCTTCCCCCCACCCCAGAGCAAGAGAAGCTGGAGCAGTGACCCAGGAGCAGGGATGGGGCACTGGGGGGGCTCTCACTGAGGCAGCCACAGAGCTGGAACGCTGGCTGGAGAGTGGAAATTCCCATYGGGACAAAGTGAACATGATGGATGGCACTCCCATCACCCATCCCCACAGCTCACCTCCTCCCATCTCTCTTCACTTAGCTCTTTCTCCTCATCCTTTTTCTAAGGGGGGGTAAGTTTTAGCCTTTTTTTTGGTGGCTAAAGCTCTTCTGCCCCTTTTTGGGTACAGAATCACCCAGTGGGACCCAGTTTAAACCAAGGCCAAACACAGCACTGCCCATCCCCACCCTGCAGCCTCCAGGGAGGTGCACATCCCAAAATCCAGCCTGAAGATGGCCCTGAAGCCAGGCTGCTCAGAAGGTGAGGGGCTGCAGGGGGGGTCCTGCCGCGTCTCCCAGCTCCCACAAGGTGGCAGATCTCCATAATTGTTTTATCCTGCTCGGAAGCCCACCGGCAGCAGCCGCTCTGCCCGGAGGGGAGCTGAGCCCCAGCGAGCTGTTTTCCATGAATAAGACGGTTCTTTTGCTCATGTAAACTGTGATTTTTTTTTTTTAATGAAATGAAATGAATATGCCTGTATAAATTATCAAAAAGCAGCACAAAAATATCTAGRACGAGGCAGAGTGAAATCCTGGCGGCTCGTGCGTCCTGGGTGATTGCAGGGTTCAGAGCAGACACGTGGCAAAGCAGGAGGATGCCAGCGAGGCAGAAACCCAGGAGGGAGCAGAGAGGTTGTTCAACAAGGTTCAGAAGGTGGGGAGGAGATTTAGAGATTAGGCCAGATCAAAAGGATAATTATTTTTGTTACATTTCCCTATCTGCATMACTCCACCGGTTCTGCCAGCGGCCGAGAGCCCGGGCTGATTCTCGAGTTGCCTGGTGTAAGGAACACGTTTCTAAAGCCTCAGCAATAAATTCCAACCTTTCATCAGACCTGCCTGCTGTGTGTTCAGGAGCTGGACAGGCAAACCCCGTGAGACCTAGAGATTTAGCTTCCAAAATCTGGAAGGTTTAGGCTGCAAATGTTTCCCTCGCCACCTCGAGGTATCAGGAGCATCAATGCAGGTGCACAGAGTCCCCCCAGAGATGAGCAGCTGTGTTGGGTCAGAGCTTGGCACCTCAGTTTGGCTGCCAATGTCACCAGGATTCAACCTGCTTGGACTCAGGGGGAGCCACTGGTGCCATGTAGAGCAATGGCTGCTTGTCCCAGATGGGATGTGTCCCTACACAGCTCTGTAGGAGCATCGTGTATGGACGGTCAGGATGGACGGAGACGAGAGATCTCTGCAGCCAGGTCAGGAACTTGGGGTTTATTGCAAAGGGCCTGGGTGCAGGGCCCTGCTGGGAGCTGCCAGCCACAGCTCAGAGCAGGCCCAAGAGGAGAGAGGGGAAGAGAGGATGAGAGGGTAAGAGAGTAAAAGGGTAAGAGAGTGAAGTTCCCGTTACAATACAATAAATCATCTTCTGTGTTGAATATTAATTCTCACTAACCAATCTAGTACAAGATACAATCTACAGCATTTCCATACAGCCTATAAGAATCACTACATTACCAACTGTGTTACATTTTAAACCTAAAAACTCCTCTTTGGGCCCCTTCTGCCAAGCCAGCAGGGTCTGCTCTGACCTTGGGCTGTCTTGCAAGCAGAGGGTGTTGTTCCATCAAAAGGGGATTGCCTTCAGCTGGCACAACTACCTTGTTTTTCCAGTTGTTCAGTTAACTGAAGGATCTCAAAGCTTGCTTTCATTTCCATCTCACTCATAGTTTCCATATTCTCAAAATCTTTTGCCAGGCAATCTATTTATAAGGCTTTCCTGTTTCATCTTCCCCAGCAGTTTAGGCTGGCAAATGTTTCCTCGCCAACTCTGAGGTATCAAGGAGCATCAATGCAGGTGCACAGAGTCCCCCAGAGATGAAGCAGCTGTGTTGGGTCAGAGCTTGGCATCTCAGTTTGGCTGCCAATGTCAACCAGGATTTCAAGCTGTCTGGACTCAGGGAGAGCCACTGGTGCATGTAGAGCATGGCTGCTTGTTCCCAGGGTGGACGTGTCCCTCACACACAGCTTGTAGGAGCATGTGGGGTAGCAATGGTGGGGACGGACGGAGAGCAGAGATCTCTGCAGCCAGGTCTGGAACTTGGGGTTATATTGCAAAGGGCCTGGGTGCAGGGCTCTGCTGGGAGCTGCCAGCCACAGCTCAGAGCAGCCCGAGAAGAGAGGGGGAGAGAGGATGAGAGGGTAAGAGAGTAAAAAAAGGTAAGAGTGTTAAAAGGGTAAGAGAGCGAGGTTCCAATTCCAATACAATAAATCTTCTGTGTTGAATATTCTGATTCTCACTGACCAATCTAGTACAAGAACAAATCCTACGCATTTCCAAACAGCCTGTAGATCATTACATTACCATACTGTGTTAATTTTAAACCCTAAAACTCCCTTTGGGCCCCTCTGCCAAGCTGGCAGGGTCTGCTCTGACCCTTGGGCCTGTCTGCAAGCAGAGGGTGTTGTTCCATCAGAAGGGGATCACTTCAGCTGCCCACACCATTGTTTTCCAGTTGTTCAGTAACTCAAAGTATCTCAAAGCTTGCTTTCATTTCAATCTGCTTATAGTTTCCATATTGTCAAAATCTTTTGCCAGACAATCATATTTATAAAGGTTTCTGTTTTCATCTTCCCCCAGCAGTTTATGGCTGGCAAATGTTTCTGAGGTATCAGGAGCATCATGCAGGTGCACAGAGTCCCCCAGAGATGAAGCAGCTGTGTTGGGTCAGAGCTTGGCATCTCGTAGTTTTGGCTGCCATGTGATTCAACCTGCTGGACTCAGGGGGAGCCACTGGTGCCATGTAGAGCATGGCTGCTTGTCCCAGGGTGGGAYGTGTCCCTCACACACRTCACCAAATCCCTGGMTGTAAAYAGGGGTGAGGAGCACAGGCAGGATTTGCCTCCTGCTCCACCTGAAGCACCACCCTCAGCTAAGGAGCCCTCTCCAGGAGGAGGATTTCCCAGTGGTGCAACGCTGAGAAGGGTGATGGGGATCAGAGCACCTCACCACAGCTCCCACCCCTTGATTTGGGGGAATTGGGTGCTTGGTGTGGATGAACACCCTTGTGTGGGTGTGTGGAACCAGCTTCCCACTCCTCCAGGAGTCACCAGCTCCCTCTCAATGCTACAAACCTGGTCCCCAGAAACCCCTGGCCACCAGGACCCCTCTCTTCCAAGGGAAAAGAGGCCTCCCCAGGAGGAGCAGGATGCTCACAGCTTGGACAATGTCCCTCTTGCTAAGGCCAACAATGTGAGCACAGATCTTGATGGCCCCAACAGCTTTTGGGGYTCCCTGTCCCTCTCCTGCCACCACCAGAGCCAGCTGTCTGCTCCCAATTCCATATCAATACCATGCTTAATTTACAGGGCAATAAAAGTTAATTAATGCCATAGTTACAAAGCCATTACAACGTAATTATTGTTTAATTGGATTATAAGTTATGCAATTTCCGACAAAGCGCTTATTGCTTATGCAATAAACCAGAAGATATTTACAAAGTGATGAATTGCTGTGGTGTCAAGCACCCAGAAGAGCAYTGGGATGATTGGGATGGGGGCTGCATTTCCTTGGCTTGGTCAGGAACTCCTCCACGGASCAGCATCACCTCCTGCTGCAGCCCTGACACAGCTTCCCAAATCTGCTGCTCTTTGGGCCTCTGGAGACTGGGGACAGAGAGGCTGCTTTGGGGAGAGCAAAGGGGAAAAAGAGAATTGGGGGGGAAAGAGAATAGTAAGGGGAAAAGAGAATAGAGGGAAAAGAGAGATCAAGGGGGAAAGCAGAATAGAGGGAAAAGAGAATTAAGGGGGGAAAGAGAATAGAGGGAAAAGAGAATTAGAGGGGAGGAAGGAGAAGGAAAAGAGAAATAAGGGGGAAGAGGAAGGAAAAAGATAATAAGGGGAAAAGAGAATAGGGGAAAAGAGAAAGAAGGGAAAAGGAGACAGAGGGAAAAGAGAATAGAGGGGAAAAAGAGAATCAAGGGGGAAAGAGAATAGAGGGAAAGAGAACAGAGGGGGGAAAAGATAGATGGGGAAAGGGTAGGAGGGGGGGGAGATAGAGGGGAAAAGAGAATAGAGGAAGGGAACAGAGGAAGGAAATTTGAAGAGAAGAGATGGAGGGGAAAAAGAGACAGAGGGGGAAAAGAGAAGGAAAAAGAGAAGTAGAGGAGAAGAGATAAGAGGGGGAAGAAACAGAAGGAGAGATAGAAGGGAAAGAGAAGAGGGGAAAGGAAAAAATAGAAGGGGAAGAGAAAAGGGAAAAAGATAGAAGGGGGAAAAGTGAATAGAGGGGAAAAGAGAAAAGAGAGGAAAAGAGAATGGAGGAGGGAAAAAGCAAAATGGAGGTAAAGGGAATAGAGGGGAAAAGAAAAGATAGAGCAGGGAAGAAAAATAGAGAGGAAAAGAGAACAGAGGAAAAAAGGATGAAACAGAGACAGAGGGGAAAGAAAACTAGAGGGGAAAGAGAAAGAGGGAAAGAGAACATGAAAGGGGAGAACGTAGGAGGGAAAAGAGAATAGAGGGAAAAGAGGAATAGAAGGGGAAAGAGAAATGCTAAGGGAAAAAATATGGGGAGAAAAGAGAATAGAAGAAGGGCAGGAAAAGAGAATAGAGCGGAAAAGGAACAGAGGAAAAGAAGAATTGACAGGGAAATGAGAATAGAGGGAAAAAAGAGAGAGAGGGGAAAAGAGAAGGAAAAAAAGAGAGAATGAGAGGGGAAAAAGAAACAGAGGAAGGAACAGGAAAATGAAGGGGGAAGGAATAAAGGGAAAGTAGAAGAAAAGAGAGGAGGA
>NDFG01000178.1:166431-185841 GCA_002167245.1 Sporophila hypoxantha
GGCAAGGCTGCTGGGATTTGGTGAGTGGGAGAGGGCACCCACGCAGGGCATCCCTGCAAGMAAAAGGCACCAAGCACATGGAGCTCCCCCAGCTTGGAATGCCCAAATTCTGCCCCACGGGTCTCAGTGCACCCCAGACCAGCTCTGGGTCATCAAGCTCCTGGCCAGGAAGGTCCTGGAGCAGCAGGATCCCTGCACAGCAGCCCTGGAGTGCTGTGTGATCTCAGTGCTCTCGAGAGCAGTGAATTAAAAAAGGGAAAAAAAAAAAAAAAAAAAAGGGTTTTATGATTAATTTTGCTGCTGGGATAATTACTGTTATTACTACTATTATTACTGTTTGGATAGGGGCTTGTCATGGTTCATTTGGGGAGGAAAAAGTCACAGCCTGCTCATGGGAAAATGGGTGAAACATGCTGAAGGCCATTCATTGCATGACTCAGGGCCAAATAACCCTCTTTTTTTTTTTTTTTTTTTTTTTTTTTTTTTTTTTTTTTTTTTTGTCTGCCATGAAATATTATGAGCTGCCTAACAGGCAGCCAGAGCCTTTCTGGCTTCCCCCACACACCTCCCCAAAATTCCCTGCTCCACACACAGCCCATCTGACCCACGGAGCAAGGCCCCATCCTGCTCCTGAGGCTCCTACGTGAAAAGGAGCTGCCATAAAAATGCAACTGAGCACTTTTCCAGCAGAAAATGCAGCTGCTTTGAATTCCTGGCAATTAAAAGTTTGACTGGGGGAGTGGGGGAAGGGAACCATTYCAATTTCTCTCACGCTCGCTCTGTTTGCTTTTATAAGCTCTTTGTAACAATTTTAGGTTGCTGCATTGTTATCTAAACAAGCTGCCTCTCTGAATCCGGCTTCTTRTTTTATGGGAAATTCTCAGCTTTGTGCCCCTCCTGAGTTAAAATAAATAATAAATCAACCAACAACCTGGAAACAGCCTGAATATTCCAATCCCAGCTCCCAGTCCAGCTGTACTGAAGTGGATGAAGTGGCCATCATCCCAGCCACTTTCATGTGSCACCTCCTGAATTATCTCTTTGTGACATTTCCAGCTCTGAAAGAGCAGCGCAGGGATTTGGGATGTTGCTTTTGTGAATGGGATTTAAAGCTTCTTTTCATAACCCTGACCCGCTTTGCCCTTTAACGTAACAAATCAATCTCCCCTTTAAATTGTTTAGCTTCTGCTCAAACACGGGCGCTCTCACTGATGTAAATATTATGTTTGC
Source organism: Sporophila hypoxantha (assembly GCA_002167245.1). NCBI lineage: Eukaryota > Metazoa > Chordata > Aves > Passeriformes > Thraupidae > Sporophila > Sporophila hypoxantha. The sequence continues at coordinate 167,662 of NDFG01000178.1, forward strand.
TCACTTTATAAGCTCCTGCTGCTCTGTAGGATTGCTGTAGGATCTCACACAAAGGGGCAGAGGGATGAGAACACTCCACTCATGCTCCAGGCCAAGGTGTAGGGCGGCCCCACAGGGCTCAGTGCTGAGCACACGTGGCAAAGGGGCCACAAACAAAACTTCAGCTGATCTCAGCCAAACAAAGCMCCTGCCTTTGGTTTGTGACATCTCCTGTGTCACCTGGCTGCTCCCTGTTTTCCAGAGGGGAGGTTAAGGAGAGTTCTGCTGCTGAAAACAGATTTTTTTTTTTTTTTCCTCTCTCTCCAAACTCATTACTTTGGGCACGACTACACACACAAAAAAACTTTCTCTCAGTTTTCCAGCTCCAGTTTACAGGCCAGCCCCCAGAAATCAAAGCTCCAAGCACAGAGGCATTCCTATTATCCAAGAACATCTAATAATATTTAATCCTGCTAAGCTCTGAACACACCGATACCTTCTAGCAATGAGAGCTGAGCCTTAATTAACAGAGGTTAATTAATAAGCCAGAGAGTGGGAGGAGGAGGGAGGGGCAGCTTCACAAGGGAACCTGGATACCTCTCCCACACCTCAGCAAGCTCCCAACGTGCTGCTGTGACTTTATTTTCAGAATGGTTCCTAAACTCTTGCTCTGTTCCAACACACAGAGCCCAAAATAAAGGATTGGGGTGGGGATGCTTGGCCCCTGCAAAGCCTTGTGCTCCCTGCTGTCCCCCAGGAGCCCGTGGGATGTCTGAGAAGGAAGTGAGCTGCAGAGGGGRAGGTGGCAGGAGCCAAAGCCAGAGCTATTAGGGGTGTTTTATGAGCTTTACTCTTCCCATTTTCTGTCTGGAGAGACGCAGCCGCCGGGCCAGCTCGGCACGCTGCCCGTGCCAGCCCCTGCTTCCCTGGCTGAAAGCTTCCCAGGCTGCAAAAGCCACATGCCAGGCTCATCAGGAAGCCCTTCTCTCACCCCCTGGGACATCCCTGTCCCCTGGGCTCACCTGGGCTCACCTGGGCTCACCTGGGCTCACCTGGGCTGCAGCCGCGTGCCGGGAGCCAATTCTGCTCCGTGCGCAAACAGAAATTGTTGTCCCAGCTCTGTTTGCTCTCATGAGATAATGAAAAGCTGGGTTTGTGCCAGGGAATGGTGACAAAATGCCACAGTGCCACCCTGCCAAAGTGCTGTCTCCCTGGCTCTCCAAAGTTTGTCCTCTGGGGCCTCCCCAAGACTAAATTCTGTGGTTCTGCTGGAGACAGGCGCCCACCAAAGACAACACTGCAAAACTCATCCCTGCAACTACCCTGCTACAAATGTTTTTCCAGGCGGGCAAAATCTTAGGTTCAAACACCAACTTAGCATTGCCAGAAAAGCATAAATTATCTTGAGGCACAGACAATCCCATTTTATCACTCAGAGATGTATTTCCTATCAAAAGATGAGCATGGAAGCCCGGAGATCAACACAGACTGAGAAGAAACCATCACCCAGAGGCATTTCTGCCAAACACAGGTCCCTGCCCTGAAGCTGAGATGAAAGTGGATGAAAGGAAATATAGCTGGTAATAAATGAATCAGGGGAAAAAGGCAGGAGAAGGGCTGGCAGGACACGGGCTGTGCCTTAGCAATGTGCTCTCTACCTTGTAGTTGGCATCAAGGCCAGCCCTTTCCTAAACTTCCCATTCTCCCAGTTCCTTCCTCCTGAGCCTTTTTAGAGTAAGAAAAAAAAGCATGGAAAAAGGAGGAAAAAAAGAGCAGACAAATCACTTTTTTTTTTCCTCTCCCCCAAATAATTATTGGGGATTTTTTGGCAAAGAGCAGATAAGGATTGCTGCAGTGTTTGTCATCATTAGGTTAGAGAGGCTGCCAAGCTGTAATAGCATTACAGCTGCAGGCATTGTGGGTAATGCCATGCAAATTGCTCCAAAGGCGTTGGAAAGGAAGGCCAATGTGCAATGTGAAAAGGACACTCTCAAGTACTCTTCCCAACTCCCAGTGCAGTTTTTGTRCTCTGCTTTTTGGGACACTCTAGCAGGAGTTGGCAGATAAAGCTCACCCCTTGGTTGCTGCTCCACCCTTGGGGATGGATTCCTGCATTCTTCAGTAGATCCCAGCAGCATCAGTGACTTCAGCAAAGCTCTGGGGGCAAGCAGAGCCATCATTTCCTCCTCCAAGCTCACCCCTTGGTTTCTGCCCAGACCCCCTGGAAGCTGCAGAGCGCTGTGGAAGTGTGACATTTCCCCCAAGTGTGGAATAGCTGGAGGGAAAGGTAAGCCATGGGCCGTGCTTCATTCACTCAGAGGGATGCCAGCAGCAAGGAGAAAGGGGTGAAGCTGCTCATCCACAGCCCAAATGGCACCTCTGATGTCAGGCTTGGCTGTCAGAGCTCCAAAAGCCTCCACTCTGTCCCCATCACCACCTATTTCTGTCTTCTAAGAGGTCCACCACCACCAACATCACCACCTATTTCTGCCTTCTAAGAGGTCCCTCCCTCTCTCCTGGCACCCTTGACCCAGTGGGAATATCCCCCCCATTTCTAATCCCACTCTCTCCAGCCCCTGCAGTGACCTGAGGATGCCTTCTGCTGAGTTCAAGGGTCTCCTCATCGAGGGGCTCCTCATCAAGGTCTGCAGCAGCAGCTAATTTTTTCCTCTGCCTTTTTTTCCCCCCCATGCAATTAAGTGCAGCTCCCTAATTGGAGTGCTGTGAACTATTTATAGCTTTGTAATGRCCATTTACTACAGCAGCACTCAGAAATTGGGCAGGGAAAGGAAAAAGGCAGTAGGTGGATGGTGAACAAACCACGTGCATCAGAGAAGGACTTCTCCAAGGAAAGGTCAGCAGCAGTGGGACAGAAATGCTGGTATTCCCTCTTCCACTGCTGAGGAGCAAAGGGATGAATCTCCACGCCCCACGTTCACAAAGCACCAGGATTAGAGCATTTCTCTATCCCCAAACCTGTGGTTTATGGGCAAGGCCAGGTTTTAGGGCTAAAAATGCCCTAAACAGCAGCTTCAGGGGAGCCTGCAGAATCCAACAGATGTTTTCCCAGATTATCCCAGTTTGTTCACCACTTGAACACATCCCACAKGATTCAGGAACTACTCCTTTTTTCTGTGTCCATATGCTGTTTGTGGGGTGATTAATCACAGTCTAAGCTGTAAGATCTAATTGCTTTTCTGTGTTTTAATAAGGGAAAGAAGATGGCCCTGCCCCTGGCAGGGGGTTGGAACAAGATGATCTTTAGGGTCCCTTCCAACCCAAATCATTCCAAGAATCTCTGAGAGGCCATTTATATGTATATAAGGAATCAGGAGTGGAGACCACAAAACTTGTCAGGAGCAGCATCTTTCCMATAGTGTGATATGATTTTTTTCCAAAAAGATGTTTCCAGTCATACTGTTGTGAGCAAAAACCTCTTGCAAAAAGGAGGGATGTGACAGCTCTGGGGGAATCTGATTTATTGTAGGTTTTTTCCTTCATCTCCTGACAAGAGCTCTCAGGGGGAGCCAAACTATGATCCATCCTCCTCACCTTTGTGATCCTGATTTCCTAATTCTGAACTACGTGGTTTAACCTTGCCTGAACAKCAGCTTCCCTAAAATTAGGTAACAATGATCAAAACCTGTGTTTTCCCAACAAATGCTGTGAATTTGAGGTGTGTTTGCTCCCCCCCCCTTTTTTTTTTCTGTCTCATTGTGTTTTTAAGGCAGTTGGAATCAAGAGGAGACTCCTTGACAGATGAAGAGAGGCTGGTCCTACCCAACTTGACAGCACCAGTTTAATAGGATCTCCTTCGGAATTGTTAATAAGGAGCTTGAGAAATTGGTATGCCAGGGCTGGGAACACTCATGGAGAATGAGGAGATGCATCAAGAGCCCTTTGTATGCTAACTTTCTGATGGAAAATTGGAGACAAGGATGGATTCAAAGTGCTGTCAGACACTCGTCGCATCGAGAGGGAAAACATCTCGGCGCTTGGAGAGCCCAGAGTCCCCTTGCCTCTCTCCACATCTGCCACATGGACAATCCAGAGGGAAGGAGATCCAGACTGACCCCTTCCCAGGCTTCAAGTAGAACTACAGATATCCCTTTTTTCAGCAGCACACGGCACCTTCCTCTTCCCACCCCAGTTTTTTAGTGGTGGGAAGCCCGGCCATGCTGGAGGCTGGGCAGGAGGGGATGCTCAGGTGGCAGAGGGGGCTCAGCTGGAGGTCACCTGCCTGCCTTACTGCTCCYTGCTCCAGCAAAGGGTCTGTCTGCAGCTCCAAAGGCATGTCCTGAAACTCCCTGGAACAGGAGACTCATTTTTCATGCTGAACGAGATGAAATTCCCACTGTTACCTCATTTACATCTCAATGCTGGTAACTTATAGATGGCTATTATTTATAGACATGTAAGACATCCATTTCTCATTCTGTGGGATACAGTAAGAAGAAAAATACCCATCTTTCTGTTCACCTTTTCTGGATTGTTTCTTTTTTTTGTTGTTTTTTTGTTTTGTTTCCTTTTTTTTATCCTTTGCTCAAGTTTGACTGTTGCCGAGAATTTGCAAATAAATAAAGGAGTGAACAGCCCCATAAAAGCTGATTGTTTCCTCCTCCTGCAAAGATTGTCTTTGTGAAGAAGATTAAAAATCCTTCCTTGCTGCCGAAGATAAAGGTATCCCTGGGCTAGAATAAGACATAAAAGAGGTTACTACACACATCTCTGGGCTGTGTGGACTGCTAATTCCCACTGTTGTCATCCCTGCTCGTCCATCTCTTCCCTTTCTTCCCTCTCTCMACAAAAGGAAAAGTTGCCTTTGCTGAAGGCAGCACAGCTGGGCCCTGAAGAAGAACATTTGCTGTCCCAGCTGGCTGCAGGGGGACAGGCTCCACGGGACCATCCMTGAGGGACACACATCTGCTCCCAGCTGGAACGGAGGCAGCAGGGCAGGCACACGCTGCTCCTCGCTCCATGGCTCGGGCTGGTGGTAGAAAAGCTCACACTGAGCTGGAAATTCTTTGTCACAATGAGCTCCCTTGGTCTGCAAGAAGAGGTGAAATCATGGACAGAGATCCCGAGCCTAAAGCTTTAGGGATAACCCCATGACAGCATCTTCACCTGGCCCTGAACCAGCATTACCCACGGCCCCATGGAGGGGCTGAGTTTGGAAAGGCTCCATGGGAAGCCCTGGGAGCACTGAAACCTCAAAAAGCCTGCTCTGGGAGCTCAGGGAGGCTCCTCCTAAACCTGTCACTGTCTCTCCAGTAGAGATGAAGGGATGGACCACCATCAGGCTCAGAGGATTCATTGCTCAGATAAACATCAGTCTCAGAGGCTGTGAGGTTTTAGGAGAGCAAGCAGTCGGCCATGAGCACAAAGCAGTCCACAAGTTCTTGTTACAAGACTTATAGAACTTTCTACCCATAGACAGTTGCCACAAGGTTATTTTGCTTTTCTAACCTATCACCTTTACTTACATCTGCTGCACTGCAGATACTTTTGTCCAATGGCTTCTGTCTCACATGCACACATCTGCTTCTGTTATAACTCCTAAACTCCCAACCTACCCCATACTATTACATTACTACACTTATAAACCCTTCACCATCTTACCCATACAATTTCTTACTTACTTAAGGCATATGAAATTCTTTGTCACAATGACTCACTACTTGGTCTGCAAGAAGAGGTGAAATTGTGGACAGAGATCCGAGCCTGAAGCTTTAGGGATAACCCCATGACAGCATCTTCACCTAGCCCTGAACCAGCAACCCACTGAACCCTCAAAAGACCTTCTCTGGGAGCTCAGGAGGCTCCTCCTAAACCTGTCACTGTCTCCAGTAGAGATGAAGGGATGGGACCACCATCAGGCTCAGAGGGATTCATTGCTCAGATAAACATCAGTCTCAGAGGCTGTGAGGGTTTTAGAGGAGCAAGCAGTCGGCCATAGCACAAAGCAGTCACAAGTTCTTTGTTACTAGACATATAGAACTTTCTAACCCAATAGACAGTTGCCACAAGGTGTATTTTGCTTTTCTAATCTATCACCTTTACTTACATCTGCTGCACTGCAGATTACTTTTGTCCAATGGCTTCTGTCTCACATGCACACATCTGCTTCTGTTATAACTCCTAAACTCCCAACCTACTATTACATTACTACACTATAAACCYTTCMCCATCTTATCAATGCAGTTTCTCACTTAAGGCACATTCTTACTTACAACTGTAGAAACGTAAGTTTATGATTTTTCTGCTTAATGTCTGTGTATTGTATTTTTACATCAATCGAAGCTTMTCCCAAGGTTGAAAATCAAACTCKTCAGTGTCTGTGGAAGTTTCTGTTTTTCCAACTCCCACATGAACAGGAGAAGGGCCACCTCCTCCCAASCCCCAAGGCTGGAGTTAAATCAGGTGCAAGAAGGAGGGAGCAGCCTCCTGCAGTCATCCCATGCCAAAGYGCCCCTGGAGCCCATCAGGGACTGTCCCTTTTACCCAGGGACACTCCTGCACGAACTGCTGGGTCCCTCCTTGGTTCAGACAAGGGCCACACCACAGGGCAAACTCCAACAAGCCAGTGGTTTTTCCCTCCCCTCCCCTCCCAAAGTGCTTAGTCAGGATTCATTAGGAGCACAGCAGGTTTTACTGGGCCCTGCCTTATCAGCAGAGCGGCTGCTTTTCTTCTTTGCTGACAACCTACATTCAGTGTAACAGATTGAAAAGGCCTCCAGATTCAAAGCCTTGTAATGACTCTCCTCTTCCTTCCTTTCTCCTTCCCTCTTTCTCTTTAATGGCTTTCACTAAAGGGAAGAGGTGATTTTTTTTTTCCTTGCATGTTGAGCAAAGTGTGGAAGAGATTCTGCGTTCTCATTTTCTCTATTCTTTAACCCCCCTGCACCAGCTCCCTGGTGCATCTCWCTTCTTCTTCCCCAGTACCCGGGGGTACCACCACAAAGAGGCCACCAGGGATGAGGAGGCTGCTTAAATAGATTTCAAGTGATGGCAGCTTGATAAGACTTCATAGGGGAGGGAAAAATTGATCCATTTAGGCACAATCAGATCCTCAGCTCTTCCTTTTCAGAGCCAAGATGAAGAGCTTTTTTAGGCTGGCCCCAGGAAAACGTTTATTTCCCTCTGTCGAGCCCTTTGAGTTGAAGGAGATGGGCAATGCTTTGTTTAAAAAATGCCAAGCAGGCTAAAATCCAGCCCGGCACACRTTTTTGCTGTTAAGCAGCTGAGCCCATAATCTGACTTTAACACAATTTCCCTTTTTTTTCTGAATGATGGGATTGCTTTATTAATTGCCAGCCTGCAAATGTGATCTCCTTGAGTAGTTTTGGAGTGTAACAGGGAAGGGGAGGAGAGCAGGAGCTGCAGTCCTCCAGAGACCCTGGGTAAGGCTGATTGATCGAAATCACTTGAATTTCCCCTGTTATTAAATACAAGAGTGCTCCTGGTTTGTCTCAGAGATGCAGGGAAAGGACTGGAAAGGAAACAGCAGCTCARRGCAGCAGTGTCCAAGGAGGTGCTCATATTGATACTTTCCTCCTTTTTTCTCTCATCTGCAAACRTTTGTGATGCTTTTTGAATAAAAATCCTTTTTGGCAAGCACCASATCAGTTCTTTATCCTTGCCTTGTGTTTGTGCAGCACACTTCAGATCAAGGGGACCACAGAGACTGATGGAAGRGTCTCATCCTTGGGCTGAAGGTGCTTCCCATGGGAATTGTGCAGGAAATGAGATGTGCTGGCTCCTAATCCCTGCAGGCGTGGGGGGCACAGAGACCAGCCAAGGCTGGGTGTGGTGAAGAAGAGCATTTTAAGAATCTCTGTASTTCAGKCAGGAGGACAGTGGCTGATGGGGAGAACATGAAGGAACACAGGAATGATGGAAAAAATTAAGAGCACAAATAAATGCATTGCTTCCCATTTCTGAATATCCAAACAAGTCCAGAATCCAAGAAAGACCTAAAGAACCCCAGAATTACCCTTATCTSAGTGTGTCAATATCCTGCACTGGGAATGAGAACTAGCCAGGAAACAAGAATTGTSTGAATTGTGAAATCTGGGGATTTCTCTTCCAAGAACTTTTAATTTAATGTTTGATTCTTTTGAGAGGGAGAGGGAACTTATGCTGGGCGAAGAAATGCAATCCATGGGTTACGAACATTCCCTGAGAAGATGAAGGATTTTCATGTTTGCTCTGCTGATTCCCTCTCTGGCCCTGTGCATATTTAATTAGCACCAGCTCTCTCTCCAGCAGAGGTTTTGAGCATGATCTGCTCTATCCTGGATGGACACCCTTGGAGGAAGCATTTCTTACTTGAACAAGCTCCATAAAATGTGTTTGGCCAACTTCCCTTCCCTTCCCTTCCCCTCATCTTGGAATGCCAGTGATAGACTGAAGCCTCAGCACAGATAAAAGACCTATCCAAATCCTCTTGCTGGAGCCCTCTGAGAATTCAAAGGCTTTCCCAAACCATTCCTTTGATGAATGGACACAAAAACTGAAGGCCACCATCCTTCTGCTGACCCCTTGCTGCCTCTATTCTAGCTGGCATGCCTTTGCCTAAATTCCCATCTGTAGTAAGGTCTCCCCTTTATATTTCTTTGCCATGAGCAGAAACCTGTTCATTCAATTCCCATTATCCTGGAAATGCCCCCTCCACTCCCACAGCCCACATCCAGCACTGAAACCCTTCCAGGCAATTCATCCAAATCTCRCCTCGCTCTGAAAAAAACAACCCATGGAGATGGTGCAAAACCTCACACAGGGCAGCCATGGTTGCTAAAGCATCTAATTATGTACTTTCTCATTACTGAGCCTGATTTGATTTAAGCAGCTCCCTGGCTGGAGCTCTGGGATGTAACACCAGGCTCTGAATCATCCCTGTCCCATCTGCTCCTGCCTTTGCCCTTCCCCACTCACAGGTAGGACAACACACCAAGCTAAATATTTAATGGCAGTGCTAATGGCTTTGTTAAGTGAAGCTGGGGACASGGGAGGAGCTTTTCCTTAGGAGAGGATGACTGGGCTGGGTTTGTGCTGGTGGGAAGCCTGTAGAGCCCAGTCCTGTGCTGGTTTGTCCTGATGCTGTGCTCCTGGATGGGAACACCACGGCTACGGGCAGATGGTGCCARGCTTGTGCCCAGCACTGAGTCACCACTGAGCACAGCTTGCACCAGAGCAGCGTTAAAGAGCTGTTGGGTGGTTCTTTTCAGGTGAAGGAATGAGGGAAAGCCTCCTTGGGATGATGCTGTGGAGCTCTCAACCAAGTCAAGGCAACTGAACCCGCAGCAGCAAACCCGGCCTTGGAGTGTGAGCGATGGGGGTTGGAGCAGCAGCTCCGTGGAGCTGTGCCAAAACTTCTCCTTTTCACCTCGCTAGGATTTTCCCAACAGTTTGCAAATCCCATGGAAGGCAGATAAAAACACCCACCAACGTTCCAGGGCCAGATGGTAGTTTGTGTTTATGAAAACTGCGATTTGTTTTCATGGAAACTAGGAAAAGCGTCGCGGGCAAAACCTGGAAAAACACGGCTCACCCTCTGGGAAAGAGGATATTTTATGGACAGCTTTGGTTGCCACCTCTGTTCTRCAGCTGATGGAGCTTGGGAGCTCCTAAAAGGTCTGCCCAACCCAAGAGAGCAGCTGTGGGATCCAGAGGCCACAGGCTGGAATTCAGCCTGAATTAGGGAGAAGTGGGAGAGAGCTTCTTCACATGATGTGCCAACTTTCCAGCTTGCCAGCAGAGAGAGTTCATTGCTGAACCTTCATTATCAGAGAATGAAGTCATGGCTGGTGGAGGAGCCTCAAGAACCACCAGGGTCCATCCAGTGAGTGAGACAAGAAATAAAAGACTCAGTATCAKCTTTGTGTCCTACAGGGATGTAACTGGCTTCGTTCTCTGCATTTTCACCAAGTAACAGGTAAAAACTGACCAATGGGTAGAGCTGCTCATGCACTGGACTCCTCCTGGGGCACTTCCACTTCTGGCTGGTCCTTGTCTCCAGCTCTGCCCAACAACTGCCCCGTGGCACCCTTGTGATGGTTTGTGGCTGGATTAATCTCAGCCTGATCCGCTGAGAGCAAGGCCCGGGGCACAGCATAAATCCTGCTGGCTGTGGTGGCCCCAGGCCAGGAGTGACGTCGGTTCCTGGAGAAGACTCATAAATCTCATCTGAGTTTCCTTCTGCTGAGTTTTCCCTTTGCTTGCAGGGGACCTGCAGTACTTCATCTGTCACARTGGCTCCCAGGGACTCACGTTCTGATGTCATAAATTTGTCATCACCACGACATCACTGACAGACCAAGCTCAACCAGGAAGGGATCCAGGACTAAGCAAAGGATCTTCCCTCTAACAAATGGCAGTGATTCACACCAAAGTGCCCAAAACAGAGAAGGATTCACATTTTGCAGTCCAGATTTATCTTTTCTATTTGTTGCCAGAGTGAGACTTGGCCAGTGTGGTGGGTTTGGACACATTKCTTCCAAGAGCAGGTGCGTGTCTCCTGATTCTGGAGGTTTGCTGACCTCCTGGGTTTATTTTGTTTCCAAGAACTTCCATTCCTTCACATTACAACTTCATGATGAGCAGTTTCATGAGTAAAGAGASATTTTGGAGGAAAACAGGGCTGTGAGTAGGCAAGACCTCCTTTGAGGTCACTGTGGTGCTGCRCTTTATTCTGGTGATAACCCCATGGCCTTTTTCCTTAATACACCTGCACAGAAGAAAAGGGGAATGCTCAAAAACCAAAACCCCAGCACTTCTGGGGGCAAGGATCCTGTTATTTGAAGAGGCTGAAGTCWGCCTTGCTGGATTCCTGTAGATCTTCCTCCTTACAGCCACTTGGAAATGTTGATTATTTTTGCATCCTTCCATTTCTGCTCTCCCAGCTTGAGAAGCAGCTTTGGGGCCAGGTAAATATTTGCTGGCACCGTTGAGTGTCATCATCTGGAAGGAGAGCAGGGTGGATTTGGGACTGGTTGAGGATCCATCCAAGAATAGTTCTCCTTGCCATGCATCCCCTGCCCTTGAACARCCTCTTCCATGAATATCCCAACACCTGGACAGTCCAGCCTGGCATCACACATCCTGCAGGCTGATCCTGCTGCCTTGCCTCATTTCAGTGCTGTTACTCCTGGATTTCTTGGCAGGCTGTCTAGAAATCAGCAAACAACCCCTCAAGAGAGTAGATCTCGGGACAGGAAAACTAAAAAGAGTTCTGTGGCACAGCCCTTGMTTTTCTGAGGGATATTTGGCTGCTCTCTTGTGCTGCTTTGTGCTAGGAAAGGGCAGGGAGAGGACATAATTCTGCTCTAACTTGCTACATCATCAGTTTTCATTAAAATATTCTTCTGCCACATCTTTGTAATTTTTCATTTCGGAGGCAAATTTATTAAAGGTGTACTTCAGCCTGATTAAATTAAATAAGTGGCATTAGCAAATAAAGATTTTTTTAATCTCAGCACAGCACAAAAAGAAAAGGGGGGAGAGGGGGAGAAATTGCTGTGATACAAGCAGCTATTTAATACTATAACTGAAGTGGTGGGGGGGAAATTCCATTCTTCATAATCTCCCATTTGTTATCTTCCCTCAGCCCCACCACTACAAATCACCCTGGAGCCTTGCAGCAAAAATACCCCAACTGTAAAGCAATATAATGTCCTGTGTTTTCCAGGATAGGTAATAATACATTTTGCACACAAACAAACCTTCCTAGCACTCCACCAGCTCCTTTCCTAAGTCTCCCTCTGTGGCTCTTAACTTCTCACACTCATTTCAGGGCTATTTCCTGGTCAGAGATGGCTTCGAAAATGAGGCTGAAAAAGGTTTCTCAGCTTATTTTTGTTTTGATTTCTGCYAGGCAGCAAGAAAGGGCAGGCACTGTGTTCTGAAATTATGACTTGCCTGTGCTACCTTGCTTTAATAGGGCCACTTTGCCTGTGTTTTTCCCCTCACAGTCTCCCCCCCAAACCCATCTTAGCTAGTTTTAGGTGGAAAAATAGAGTGTTTGGCTGATCTCTTCCCCCTTAGCCCTGCTACAATGTTTGGGTAATTCTAGGGCTGTGAACACATGAGCATTTTTTAAGCCATATGTCAAACACGGCTCCCCCCCTTTCCACAAGCTTTAAAACCAACTGTCCTGGAGGGATGCTCTGATGGCGCCAAGGCTGGGAAAGAAGAAGGGTTTCCAGAGACATCCAGGTTTTCTCTTCCCCTTCTTGGCACAAAGGGGCAGCTTTTGCTTCCCCCAAAGCCACCCTGCTTTGTGGAGGGACACCAGGATCCTGTGGCAGCAGGAGGTGGTGCCTGGCCTTGGGGCCGAGAGGTCTCCAGGCCTTGGCTGCCAACAGGAGGCAACACATCCATGACAAACAGAGGGACAACTTGGGAAGTTTATTGGATTGAGAGCTTCCCATCTGTTCCTGCCACAGTCAGCCCATGCCTCTCCATTGCCAGTAGCTGGAGAGGATCAGGAAGGAAGCAGACAGGCAGATCCAGCACACTTCACCCACCAGGGAAAATCCCTGTGGGCTTCTCCCAGTGGGAAACAGAGTCAAAAAGGTGTTGCACTCTTCCCTTCTCCATTCAGCTGTAACTGGGTGGAAAACTGCTGAGCCAAAGGCATCCATCCTTCCCAGAGCTTCACTCCCTTGGGCACACACAGAGGCAGGAGCAAACACAGCAGGTGTCTGCTGGATGCCTGTCACCCCCACAAATTCTCTCTATTAGGTGTATATTTGGTCTATAATTCCCCACAAAAGCAAAACCAGACTGGGGGGGACACAACCACCACGGACTTGTGTCGCAGACAACTTTTATGGAAAATCCTTTCCTTATGATTTTTCCTCCTGAGAAGCTGAGAGGCCTCAGGAACAAAATGCAAACAATGATTATCTGCTGCTGGGGAATGCAACAGATGGATCTGTGATTGGCCCATGTTGGATGTTTGTAATTAATGGCCAATCACAGTCAGCTGGCTCGGACAGAGAGCCGAGCCACAAGCCTTTGTTATCATTCTTTCTTTTTCTATTCTTATCTAGCCTTCTGATGAAATCCTTTCTTCTATTCTTTTAATATAGTTTTAATATAATATATATCATAAAATAATAAATCAAGCCTTCTGAAACATGGAGTCAGATCCTCGTCTCTTCCCTCAACCTGAGACCCCTGTGAACACCATCACAGACTTGGATCCCTGGGGATGACAGGCAAGGACAGGGAGTGAGAGCAGCCAAAGCTCTGCCACCAAGGGGACTTGGTCCTGAGCCAAGAGCACAGCCCAGCCCTCACCTTCCCTGCTTACAACAGCAGCAGATGCAGGCTTGAGGGAGTTAGGCTGCCTTGGGAAGCTCTAAGCTGAGCTTTGGAAGGTAAAGCTCCTCCACGTTCCTGCCGTGGCTCTGCCCAGCCTGAAAAGCTGAACGTGTTTTTGAACAACACTAATGATCAGTCATCAGCTCCTTGGAAGATTTCCATAGCAGCATTTGACTACTGGAGAGAGATCAAGTCAGTGAAGCCTTGCCAAGTTCTGGGCACTTGGTTGGCAGAAAAAATGTTTAGTGCTTCAGGGAAGACTTGGCGCAGCTTTTGATCCCTTCCAGTCCCAACATATTTAAACAAAAATAACCCTTTTCTCCCCTCTCCCTCCCAACCACCATCTCCCCACATTTATCAGTGGGGAAGGGGGGCACAAATGTGGGTTTGGCACATTTCAGCAGCACTGTTTGTAATGGAGTTGGTCCCCAAATATCACAAATGCATTGTTTTCCCTGTTGGTCACATGTCCAGCTGAATTTTAGGCTATTCCCTAAATGTCACAATTTCTTTCCTAAAACTCTCTGCTGTTGTTGGTTATTGTCTTCCTGAGAGATAAATTTTTTGTCTCACTTCTCACCAAAATGCCTAATTTTCTCCCACTTTGGTACCCCCTGAAACAAATTTTTCATGTGGTCTCACTGAATACAAGACAGGCAGGGGGGAAAATTCACCCTGAGGGGAAAAATATTTCAAAAAATAAAATAGTTTTTTTTTTGCTGCCCAGATCTTTTACCTTCCTCTCCCAACCTCTATTGCCCAGGGATCAACTGCCAGAGCCCTGGTGAATTCTGTAATTAAAGCCACAGAATGCTCTGTAGCAGACAGGGACAGGCGCTCGGAAGATACCGCGATGTCACGGGGAGTTGGACGACAATGCTCAGCTATCAGAGTTAATATTTTTTGCCACTGTTGGTCACCTTTGCCAAAATCTCCCACAGGGGTTGGACACATGTCTGGTTTAACTGGCTTCTTTTGGCCCCTGCTTTGTCTCCACTTTCTCCACACTGATGGGATGGATGCACAACCTCTCACTTCTCTCCCTGAGCATCCTTTGCTGGCTCAGTCCCTCCCCATCCTACAGTCTGTGTGTGCAGGGAGGGAGCAAAACCTGGACCAGTGCTGAGTCTCTCCATCTGGAAGGCACCAGAGGGGCCAGCAGCAGCTGAAGCAGCAACACCCCTGCCATTTCCTTGGAAAGACTCAGGATCCAAGGGGAGAAAGATGGAAGAAGAAAGGAAACCTGGCAACAGCAAGAAGAACTTCAGGAGTGGTGAAAAACCCTGTTGGAGTCAGTCTCAGGGAGAGTGGAGGAAGCAATGGAGATCTTGGAGTAGGAACCAATCCCTACACTTTAAAATTCTTTAAAATTCTTTAAAATTCTTTAAAACCTTAAAAATTCTTTAAAACCTCAATCTTGATTCTTTAAAACCTTCTCTAAAACCTTAAAGTCTAAGTTTTCCACCACGTGATATCACACACCTCTCTTCAAACTACACCCATAATTTCGGTTCTRTTATTCAATTTTGGAAGCCTTCTCCACAGCCTCAAGTCAAGTGGAGTGTTCTCTTGGGGTCAGTGAGAGCCTGTCAGCACAGAAAGTCTGAAATTCTCAGCATCCAGGGTTCCAGCACCTCTAGGAACATCTTCCCACTGTGGGATCAAGGAAGTGGATGACTGAAGGAGATGCGAGGGTCCCTCCTCACTAACAGCCCTCCTGTCCCACAGGATTGCCCAGGGATGCAGAGCTGGACACATTTGGGAGATATTTGGATGCTCTGGTAGCAGAGGGTTCCTTCAGCTCCAAGAACAGCTCCCTGCCTGCCAGGGAGCAGCTCCCAGCATCTCTCAGCATCCTGCCCTGCCTCTGGCATGACAGAATGAGAGAAGTGTTAATTTAAACACCCTCATGCACTTTTGAGCTCTTCTACACCCTTTGASACTTCAGGTGCTGGTCAAAGGTCTGAGATTTGTCCCTCTTGGATTATTTCATCCTCTTCCTGCAAGATCTCAGCCCAGAAACACCTGTGCCAGCCTTTTAATGAGATTTGGGCTCTGCAGGGAGAAACAGCTCCACACCTCCWGGAGAAAGACCCCGTGGAGGTTCCCCTGCTGCAGCCGAGTGTGGGACAGGAAAAATCAGGAAAAATAGATGGAGTTCTRTGGAAAAATGCTCTAATGCTGCCCCCTCCCCAGAGGGCTGAGCTGTAAAGCAGGGAATAAACACCCCCCAGGTGCTGGCAGCATCAGCTGTGTCACACACATCTCTTGGGCACGTTCACTCCAGCGCTTTATTCCCCTGATGGGGAAAAAAAAAAAATACTTTTTAGAGCAGTACAAAACTGATTAGATTGAGGCAAGGGAAAGAGTGATGGRAAACAGTGAACAATAAAAACCTGGGAGCGGGCAAGAGTTTCTTGGAGGAAAATAASAGAAAATAAAGCTGATGCTTTCAAGATGAACGACTAATGACAAATAATTGTGGAACAGCGATGGGAAGGCAGAATGGAAACAAGAAGCAGGCAGGAGAACTAGGCATCAGGTCTGATGGTGAATTTAAGGCCATTAATTCATAATTGTAGCCATTACAGCCAGGAGTTTCAAGTGAGTCCAGCAATATTAAGAGCTGCTGGATGTGGTGCCTTTCCCAAAGAACCTGGCTGTTATTTAGGGTTCTGAGTGAAGGCTGAACTGCTGTGAAAAAAGCTGATCCTCATCTCACATTAGGGGTGTTTAGAGGAATCTCTGCCCTGAAGAAGGAAGGAATGAGGACASAGAAGACATGTKCCCTCCATCCTCCTTYTCCAGGCACAAAATGAGCCACTTTGCCCACMCTTAGGAGCTCCTGAGCTTTTCTTTCCCCCCACAGGAGGAGCAGATTCTCTGTCAGAAAGCAGCAAACACCAGTCCCAGCAGCTGGATGTGCCTGCCCTCCCTCGCTTCACTTTTTCAAAGGGGAAATCAAAGTATTTCATGACATCCAAAGGTCTGCTCCCAACAGCATGGGATAAAAGGCAGGGCACAGGGTGAAGGAGGGTGGTTTTKTTGTGGTTTGAACAGTGTCCATCCCTCTAAGGAGGGGGTTAATGTGCTGCCTGTATCACATCCCTGTGAATCACATCTATTTAATTTAATCAGAAAACTGACAGTTCACTGGGACCAGCAAAGCCTGTCCTGCTCTGTGTCACCCAGGAGTTACAAAACAGCCAGTTTTGTTCCAATCCTGGGATTTTTACAGCTGGAAAGGATGGGAACAGAAGGAACACAGTTAAATCTCAAGCAAGATGCATTCCTCTCAGATCTTGCATTCACAATAGACAGAGGCACTCAAACCAGCCTGACAGGGTACACAAGACWCTTGGCAGCCTGGCAGAGCTTTGTTCCTCACAGAGATCAATCAAAGCAACAGAGAGACTTGTCAGGGAAGCGTGGGATCAGCTGTTTTCTCCCAGTTTAACTGTGCTCTTCTATGCTTGATTCACTTCATCCTCTTGGTGTTTCCCTGGTGGGAAATCTCTGAGGTCAACCTGAGGTTCTTCAAAGTATTAATAAACTGAGGTTCTGCAAAGTATTAATAACCTGAGGTTCTGCAAAGTATTAATAACCCAAGGTTCTGCAAAGTATTAATAACCTGAGGTTCTGCAAAGTATTTTAATTTAACATTCCAGCTGGTTTGAAGCTAGGAGCTTCTCTCAGCCCCTTGCCAAGCACCTTGAAGGGGAGGAAGAGTCATCATGGTATGGGAGTCATCCCTTTCTCTTTACAATAACTGAGAGAATGACCAGGAGCAAAGCACTGTTTCCTTCAGGGCCTTTGGCTTCTCCTCCAAACCTTCTCCCTCCCCTTTTCATTGCGATCAGACCCCATTATTTTTTTCCCTGTGCTTGAGGCACATTAAAACCCACAGCTATTAAACAGTATTTATGCACAGAGAAAACCACTCTGAGTGCAACCTGAGAACCCCTGACCTTACAGTGAGGAAGAAGAGGAGGAGGGGGATTAAGGCAGGATGGTAAAACRTCCTTTCCATGTGGGAATCCACAAAATCAGAGGGKTTTGGGAAAGCTGCAAAAGGCAGGCCCCAGAGAMAGCAGAACTGTGATTGGAGCTAAGCAGCAGCCATGAGATTGGTCAGCAGAAAAATTATTTAAACTGTAGAAAAGCAAGGACAAATAGAACAATGGTGTGTGTATTAATGCTTGTCTAGAATAACTCTCTAAGCTACAGAAAAGTTTATCTAGAAGATATTAGGAAGGTTGAAGCTTAGTAATGGAGCTCTGTGCGTTGTGTTTTAAGGCTTACAAGCAGGTATTGTATTAAAACCCACAGCTATTAAACTGTGTTTGATGCACAGAGAAAACCACTCTGAGTGCAACCTGAGAACCCCTGACGGTACAGCGAGGAAGAAGAGGAGGAGGAGGATAARGCAGGATGGTAAAACGTCCTTTCCACAATCACTTTATTTTTTTTTCCCCTGATAATCCTATTTTCACACGTGCCTACCAGATGTTCCCCATATCACACTCGGTACAGCCAGATGGTTCCAGCATCCCTTCCCCACCGTGTGTAGCCAGCTCCTGATCATCTCGCTGATGTGGATCGGCCCCGTCAGAGGGGAACGAGCTGCTCAGGGTAATTGTCTGCATGCTCCCGAACATCTGCGCACACCTCCCTGCTTTCAGAGCCCGCACTTCCCGGGGGGMGAGGAGTTCCCCCTCCGAGATGCCGTCAGACACCCGGTAATTACCGCAGGAGATAAGCCCGGGTCGCTACAGCTCAATCGCCACCACGCCCAAAGGGCACCGGCTCGGCTTTACAAAGCCAGGCTTTGACAGAGCGAGATCCTGCACGGGGCAAAGGTGGAATGATGGAGGG
>NDFG01000178.1:200868-319589 GCA_002167245.1 Sporophila hypoxantha
CCGGCTCGGCTTTACAAAGCCAGGCTTTGACAGAGCGAGATCCTGCACGGGGCAAAGGTGGAATGATGGAGGGAGGGATGGAGGGAGCGATGGAGGAAATGATGGAGGAAGAGATGGAGGAAATGATGGAGGAATGACGGAGGAAAGGATGGAGAAAAGGATGGAGGGAGGGATGGAGGAAAGGATGGAGGGAGGGATGGAGGGAGGGATGGATGGAGGAAGAGATGGAGGAAAGGATGGAGGAAAGGATGGAGGAAGGGATGGAGGGAGGGATGGAGGAAAGGATGGAGGAATGACGGAGGAAAGGATGGAGGAAGGGATGGATGGAGGGATGGAGGAAAGGATAGAGGGAGGGATGGAGGAAAGGATGGAGGAATGATGGAGGAAAGGATGGAGGAAGGGATGGAGGAAAGGATGGAGGGAGGGATGGAGGAAGGGATGGAGGAAAGGATGGAGGAATGATGGAGGAAAGGATGGAGGAAAGGATGGAGGAAGGGATGGAGGAAGGGATGGAGGAAAGGATGGATGGAGGAAAGGATGGAGGAAGGGATGGCGAAAAGGATGGAGGGAGGGATGGAGGAAAGGATGGAGAGAGGGATGACCCAGCTGCTTCACACCCCGGAAAGGGGCATTCGCAGTTCAKWAAAGAACTGGGACAAGACACCTTGGACCATGACCAGAATTTGGGAATGCCTGTGCAGGCCTGTGACCAGCTGTGTCACCTTGTAAAGCACATCCAGCACCTTGAGGATGTGATTTGGTGCAGATTTGAGACTCACTGCAGCCTGATCTTACAGCAAAAAGAGCAACACTTGACACAAAACTGTAAGAAACACCAAAATTAGGAAGGACTTTAATCAATGGCAAGGGCCAGCAAGTTTAGGACAGGTTTTTGATGGCCCAGCAAGCAGTGGTGGGCAGAAGTGCTACCTTGGAGATGCAGCAAAGCCCTGAGTGCAGGAGTGGGAGAGGAGGCAATTTCAGGAAGCAAATAAAACAGAAATAGCAGAGCAGATCCAAAGGGATTCTCATTGATAGGCAAGTGACAGCATTAACGAGCTGGCAGCTCCCCTGGTGTCCCAGCTTGTGAGGCAGCCTCAGAGGAGAGCTGACAGGTACATCAGCATCAAGAAGCACATCAGAAGGGAAGGAAAGGCTCCTCTCTCCAAACCTCCCCATTCCATTCCTCTCCAAGTGAGAGGAAAGCTCTTCCCTGCTCCGTGTCCCTCTGGCTCAGGCTGCCGCTGGCAGGGCAGGCCTGGGAGGGCACACAGCCCCAGTTCAGGTGGAGGTCAGGGATGAGGCTGTGCCTCAGAGGGGACAAACCCACTGGCCAGCACCAGGATCTGGGCCAGCTGGGCCCCTCTGGCAGCTCAGAGCAGGGCTGGGAGCTTTGCCCATGGACAGCAGGAGAGAGGGGAGCGAGGCGAGAGGGCAAAGGGTGTCCAGTGATATAATTGACTGCTCSACTAATTAAAATTCCTGGGCTGCTAATTGGGACTGGTGAATGCTCCCCTCAGCAGCTCAGCCCAGAGAGAGGGGAAGAGGGGGAGAAAGGTCTGGAGCAGCCCCCAGTGGGGGCTGGCAGAGCCCAGAGCTGTTTTGTCTGACCGATAATAAGTGGCCAAATTACTTTTGACAAGTGAAGGGGATTGGAAATAATGGGGGTCTGCGAAAAGCCCAGGGCACAGACAGGGGGGATCCATGAGATAATGAGGAGGCAAAGCCCTGGCATGGCTGGGGGCTCCCTCCTGGCAGGGCAGGAGCGGGAGGGGACGGGGAGGAGGCTGTGAGGGACATCTGTGCCACACTCCAGTCRATATTGGGCCTGGAAAGGCTCTGCCTGAGGCACAGGGAGTGCCTGGAATGGGTCAGCCTGGAGCACTTGGCACCCCTGCTCTGCCTCAGCGCCAGTTTTTAGRAGTGGGCTTCAAAACCCTCATGGCACAGCACCAAAATCCCGTTTGCTTTTCCATCTCCCACCAAGGGTCAGGTATTCTCCATGTGTCGCAGACATCTTTTCATGAAAAATCTTTTCCTTAGGATTTTTCCTCCTGAGAAGCTGAGAGGCCTCAGGAACAAAATGTAAACATTGATTATCTGCTGCTGTGGGATGCAACAGGTGGATCTTTGATTGGCCCATGTTGGATGTTTGTAATTAATGGCCAATCACAGTCAGCTGGCTCAGACAGAGAGTCTGAGCCACAAACCTTTGTTACCATTCTTTCTTTTTCTATTCTTAGCTGGCCTTCTGATGAAACTTTTTCTTCTATTATTTTAGTATAGTTTTAATATAATATCTATCATAAAATAATCAAGCCTTCTGAAACATGGAGTCAACATTCTCATCTCTTCCCTCATCCTCAGACCCCTGTGAACACAGTCACATCCATGCATTGCCCAGATGTGCCAGCCCCCAGCTGCTCACCTGATCCAAAAAAACTCCACATCCCTACAGGATCCAGGTGCTCTGGCTGCACCAGACATGGGAAATCAGCAACCAGACTGCAATAATTAAAGTGTTCATTTACATACCAATACCCCAGATATTCTCCACCTCACATCCCTTTCACAATGATGCAGTATCCAAATCTGGAGCGTGTCTGAGTGCACACAGCCAATTTCTTTCTACTCAGAAAAGGAAAATAGCCTATTTTTTCTCATGTCAACATGCTCTGTGTAATATCCAGTGGGTAATTTCAGTGTCTAATGCAGCATCCACAGAACCCTCACCTCCTGGGAAATCAGTTGGGTGCCCTCTTCCCCTTGATTTGGAGAATAAAAGTCCCTGTAATACTCAGGAGGCATCCAGGAGATATAACTTGATTTTGGGAACATGAATATTGGGTTACATTTGATCAACACTGGAAGGAGGAGCTGGGATTGCATCGCTTTGGAGAGGATCACCAAGCAGGCAAAAATGCTGTGGAAAGAGAAAAGACACTGGAGCTGCTGTCAACCTTCTCACTTTTTCCATAGGATTCCACATCTGTTTCATAATCATGGCCTTTTTTTTGTTTCTTCCAGACAAAAATGCCCAACTTGTTCTTCCTCATGCCCAGATCCTGGTGGGGCTTCTCCCCACTGAGTCCAGCCTTCATTTTCCCTGGGGAAGGGTTTTCCCCGGAGTGGAGCTCCCAAGGAGGACAGCTGCATGTTCCAGTGGTGCTGCACCCCACACTGGTTCAGGGAACCTGATYCCTCACTCTCCTCCTCCCCAGAGCTTCTGCACTGCCAGGGACCAGAACACAGAGGCAAACATGTCCATTTTTCATCATTTTGGGGGTTTTTTTTGAACAGGGGAAAGAGGAAAACATTACTTTAACCCCTGAGTGGCTGCAGGACTCCACAGACATTTCCCAATGCTGCTCACAGCCTTTTTTCCAGCTCCATCCAGTTGGTTTCAAAGCAGCTCTCATGTTTCAGCAGCACTGTGGGGACCTCAGGAGGTGCTGACATACCGGGTTTTTTCCACATCAAGTAATACAAAAGGATAAAACCCATGTTTTAGTGGAGTTTTTTTTCCCCCCTTTTCTTCTCCAATCTTGGATTATGGAAGCTCCAGCTGAGCTCTCAAACAGGCACTGTGCAAGTCACATCCTCAGCTTCAAAGTGAGGAAGCAGTTCATGGCAGTTCATTTGCTGCCTGGGTGTTTTTTAAGCCAGACATTCCCAAAGGAAAGCAGAACCTGATTCCCTCTGCTTCCAGCCCTCCTGTGCCCTGAAGGCCACCCTATTCACAGTGCAAAGCCATAACCCCACAGCTGCTGACAAAACACCACCAATTCAAGCTGGGTGAAGCTCTCCTGGACTCAGGGGGTCTAATTCTCAGGTCAGCCTCTGATTTTTTTCCTTTTTGAGAGCAAAATAACARAAATTCTTTGAAAATGAAGCTTCCTGTCATTGCAGTGGCAATGCTCCTTTCCTAGAAAGCCCTAAAAAGTCTCAAAGTCTTCATCCCCCCCCCTTTTTTTTTCTTGTACAGCAAATCTTCAAAGCCCTGATGGGTAAGCAAGGCTGAACATTCCCAGGTCCTGCAAAGGAGGAGAGAGGGCACAGAGGGGAAGAGGATGGGGCTGTGGGGTTGTCTGCATTTTTCCTTAACAGTTTGGGGTCAAGCCTGATCCTCAGTGGGGTCAGCTCTCTTACAGGCTGACACTCCAAAGTCAAAGGAGACTCTGCTCCCCCRTGGGAGCCCGGCCAGGGGAGGCTCTGCAGCCCCTCCAGGAGCACCAGAGTGGGAGGGGGATGCAGAAAAGCGTGGGGAGGCTGCAGGGGCTGTGCCAGACAGGAATTCTCCAGGGCAAATGCACWGGAGCTGCCCCCGCCCCATCCACGGGCACCTCTCTGTCGCAAACATCTTTCCATTMAAAATCCTTTCTTYAGGATTTTTTCCTTCTGAGAAGCCTCAGAAACAAARTGTAAACAMTGGTTATTTGCTGCTGTGGAATGCAAACAGGTGCATCAGTGATTGGTCTCATGTAGATGTTTGGAATTAATGGTCAATCACGGCATGGCTGGGTCTCTCTCTGTCTGAGCTACAGACTTTTGTTAATTCATGTTTTTCTATTTTTAGCTTAGCTTTCTGATGAGAACTTTTTCTTCTGTTCTTTMGTACAGTTTTAATGTGATATATATCATAAAATAATAAATCAAGCTTTCTGTAACATGGAGTCAGATCTACRACTCTTCTTTCATCTTAAGACCCCTGTGACCACSGTCACACCTCTCAGCACCAAYATCCCTTCCCACAGAGCACCAGGCTACACCCACCACCATGTGGGACACGGTCTGGGAGCAGGCTGGCACAGGAGGGATGTCAAGGTTCACAATAATCACCCAAAAATCCCCTTTTCATCAGCTACAGGATGCTCCTCACCAGCAAAACAACCCGTGAAAATTGAAGTCGTGGTGACTCTACAGCACTTTGAAAAGTGTTGACACCTCTGGCAAAAAAGAAGGGAAGGAAATGAGGAAATCTGTGCAGCTGGACAATACCTAAACATGCCACAGACCAGAGAGAGAGAGATCTGGGCAAAACAGCAGCTGAAAGGGAGATGGAGAGAAAGGGAAGTTGCCCTGGCTCACATGGAGGGAGCAGGATGCTCGTGCAGCCAAAGAAGAGATAAAATAGGAAGATGTCAAAGTTATTTTTTTTTCAGAATGCAAGCTCCATTACACAAGGCAAAAGGTGCACATTAAGTGCAATAAAAAAAGAAGCTTTTATAGAGATTAATTTGTCTGCCCCGTTCTCCTTAAACCRGAGGTTATAAATTGTGACAGATCATGTATGTTTTTGGGAAGCGAAGGCAGGAACAATGAAAGGGAATTGGGGAATAGATCAAAATTCTCTGAGCAGAAGGCTTGGGAGGCACATTTACATCAGCCTTTTTCTTCTCCCCTCAGAGCTGGTGCCATTCTGATCCACAGGAGAAAGGAACTCCTCACCCCTGTATTCCTACAGCTCCTTGAATCCATGGATTGCTCACAAACCCACAGAGGGGATGAGCTTGAAGCCAGTTGTTTGTGGGCTTGAGATGATGAGAGCTCAGAAGGCAGCTGCTGGAATGTGCTGTTATCTGCCCCCATGCATCCACCTCACCACAAACATTCCAGCGCCCCAATTCCACAGGCAAAGCTGCTCAGGGGATAGCAGAGCTCAGAGCAGCGAGTTGGAACAAAAGAGAATCGTTTTTATCTCTCTTCTTTCAAGTTCCTGCAACAAAAGCCTGTTCCTGTCTGGCCCGGGAACAGATCAGCCCATCTTCAGATATTCCTGATTGACCTCAGCGTGTGAAATAGGCACCATTAAAGTGTTCTAAGAATAATTCCCAGAAATCATGAGTCACTGTCTGATTTGGGCAGAAAGGGCTAAAATGGTTCAATTATTCACCATGAATTATTCACTGATAATTACGCCGTAGTTAGCGATCTCCACGCAGACAGTTCATCACGAGCCAACAGCTAATATTTCACCAAAAAAGCCCCACTTTTGTTATTGCATGTCATATATAATGAAGCAGAAATATTGGTGGCCATCAGAGGAAATCAGAGAGAGATTAAATGTGGAAGGAAAATGCTGTTATTTCTAATTCTCCAGCAGTTCTGCCAAGCACAGCACCAGGCTGAGCATCCCTTTCTCTGGTTTCAGAGCCAGCCAGGATTGCATTCCTTGGAGAAACACACAGTGAGGAGAGGAGAAACTGAGAGACTGAGCTGGCAGCCATGGAGAAAATTCACCTTTTGCTCTYCTTTTGCTGAGAAAATTCACCTTTTGCTCTCCTTTTGCTGATGACTGCTGGAAATCTCTCCAAACCCAGGCTCTCCAGGACTGCAGACAGTTCAGTTTTGCTCACCCACCTGCTGCTCACACAGAGATATTTTGGCACCTGAGTTGCCACTTACCTGCCATTGCTCTGACAGGGCTGGCACAAAAGCAGGCAGAGAGGAGAAAGCCACCCTGAGAGCTTCTCACCTGCCAGGGAAATGGGGAAGAGCTCATTTCTCCCACACTTCCAAGCAGGGATTCTGGTTTTTGTCACAAGGAGCCAATTCAGCCTAGCTGAGCCAACACCACCCTCCTGCAGAATAACCAAAATAGCCCTGAAAGTCTGTGGGGGCTCCACCCCAGGGCATTTGTGCTCCCATCTCAACTAGTTACTTCCCTTTATTTTTCCCTCACCAGCCTGGCCTCAGAGGTGCTGGGATGCAGAAATACCCAGGGTGCCTCCTCTCCAGCCCAGTCCCATGGAGCACACTGGGACAGGGTCTGCAGGAACAGCTCCAGAACCCACAGAAGCTTCTGGAGCACCCAGCAGGTTCTCCCAGATGTCCACCCACAGCTCAGAGGTTTCAGGCTCCTCTGGGAGGCTCTCAACACCCAGATAAAACYAGGTGCCCAATGCTGTGAATATAAACTCCTCATTTTGTGGGTCACACAACACAGCACAAGCGCTTGCCACAGCCAGGAGGACCAGGACATTGAGCTCCTAGCTCAGAAATATCCCATTTTTTTCCAGCTGTCCCAAACACAGTTAAGAAATCACCAGCTTTGGCTTGCATGACATCAGAGAGCTACACAGGTCACCCAGTTCCCCCATGTCTGGGAAGGTTCTTAGGGTGCATATTTCTGGTGGCAGCCCTGTGGAAATAATCCCTTTCAGGCACCCCTCAGCTTGGGAAAAAGAGAGCAGAAAGGTCTGTGTGAAGTGTTCCTGCGAGACATTTTCATCCTGGGATGAACAAGGAGACCCTGGGGTGGGTCATTCCCATGTCTCTGTGGGATTTTAGCACACAGGGCAGGGGGTTCCAAAAACCCATCCTTTTAAGCTGCTCTGTGCAAGAACCACTTCCATACCTTCATCATCCTTCTTGCCTCTCCCCAAACCTTTCCTCACAGTTCCCTCTCCTGCCAGAATCAGCGGCAGGCCACTTGTGACACACGTGTACACTCTGTCACAGCAGGACGCAGTTTACTGGTTTGTTCCTTGTTTTCCTAATAATTCCAATCATTTTAGTCACTGCCTCTGACTGGCACTGAGAGCAGAGTTGATATTTTCATCCAGCCATCCATTATAACCACCAGATCTCATTGGTGAATGGTAACAGCCAGTGCAGAGCCCATAACAGCTTGTATAAAATTAGGATTGTTTTCTCCCAGGTGAAAGCAGCATAGAAAAACAGAAAAACCTGCTCAAAAATCACACAGCTGTTGTCCCCATCCTTATCCTGAAATCCTTAATTCTGCCTTTTTGGAAGGGTCCAAGCCTTTCTATAGTTTTTTCACTTAGCTTGGCTTTTTTTTTTCTGGCTGAAACTCCTCACATTTCTGGCTCTTTACCTTGGGGAAGTTAAAGCAAAGGGCTTGCTTTCAAGGATGGGGAGTTGTGGATAGTGTTACCTCAGAGCTGTGTTTTAAGGCATTTCTTGAGCTTTTACACTCATGCTCACCCTTTTTCCACACCAGCATTGATTACAGYGGGTAATTGTTTTCTAATTGGCCCGCAGCCGCTTATCTATCTTAGATAATTAAAGTGAAGAAGAAGAAGAGATGGAAATAAGGAAAGAAAACGGAACTTTGCTCTTAAGTAGCTGCCAATTGACTGTCTCRATCGATGGGGAGGTCACTTTGGGCACACACGCCTGCGGGACACGGCCTTGAGTGAAGCTCCCTGACAGACCCAGGGTGGCAAATTCCCAGCTCTCCACTCCTGCTTCTGGCCACAGCGCCCACCTTTATTCTTCCAACAACACATTCATTGGACTCTCTCAAGGCTCCCACCAGCCACCTTGGAGGACACCACCGCAACCGGCGCCTACTCCAGAGGCGACACAATGGAAGTGCCACAGACTGATTTATTGGGCTGGCACCAAACTCCATGTCTCCAAGATCTCTCCTCTCTTGTCAAGAGAGAGAACTCTTTACGAAGCTCAGACAAATCCCAGCGAAATGTGGCTCCACCAACTCTGAGGAACTGGCAAAAGTCAAGTAACTCATTACCAGAGCATGAGAGAGAAGAGGCTTCTGACAAGTCCACCTTTATTCCTTCCACATTACTTCTTGGACTCCTCCATCCCCACCACACCCCTGGACACACCCAGCCATGGGCTGCACTCCAGAGTGACACATGGAGTTGGCACAGGACTGATTTTTCTGGGCTGTGCCACAAACTCAGATCTCCAAGATCTCTCTTCTCTTTGTCAGACAGCAACAAGACAAATCCCAACAAAATGTGGCTTCAACAACCTCTGAGAACCTGGCAAAACAGTGCAGAACTCCATTACCAGAGCTGAAAGAGAGGAGCTAACAAGAGGCCCTTCCAAGTCCCACCTTTATTCCTTCCCACATCACTGTCTTGGACTCCTCCAGCCCCTCACCACCACCATGGAGGACACCACCCAGCCATGGGCCTGCACTCCACAGGTGACACATTGAGAGTGGCACAGGCTGATTTATCCGGGCTGGCACAAACTCAAGATCCTCCAAGATCTTCCTCTCTTGTCAAGTTGGATTAAACAGACAATGAAAAGTATTGACTGCTTCAACGCACTGGGCCTAGAAAATCATTGGGAGGGTGGAGCCCAGGCCACAGCAAGATGCCACAGCTCCTCTGCCCTGGGCTCAGCACCAACAAACCTGCTGGATCCACCTTCAAAGCCACCCAAATCTGAAGTTTTCACAGCCAGGGCAAGCACGGCACTTCCCAGCTTCTCAACTTAAGTGCGGCACAGTCCAGAACTCTCTTCTCTCTACGCTGGAGAGCCCAAGCAAATCTTACAAGAAAGTGCAAGAGCTCAGGAAGCTGGCTCTGCTTTGTAGGAGTTAAAATGAAGTTCCTGCTAGCCTAGCTGGCTCCGTTGTAGGAAGGTTGGTCGGACAAGGAGGGTCCACAGAGGCTTTGAAAGACAATGCAAAGTTAGACAGAGATGGCAGCAGGCGTTAGGCCTGACCCCAAGCCTGAGCCAGCCAGCACCTGCCTCCACACCTGAGTGACAAAAAGCAAGACAAAATCCCAGTGAAAACGCAGCTCCACAACACTGTTAGAACCTGGCAAACAGCACACAGTGGATAATTTGGCACAATTAAGCTAAATTTTAATCCAAATTGAGAGTAAAATATCAGGCACAGAATGCTGTTGGAAAATGTCAGGTACAATCTGATTTCATTGTTGCAGCAAGATGAAGTGTAAGATATGTGAGAGGTGGGGAAAAGGACTTGACTGGTGGTATTGAATTCCTGGGCAATGGAAGCTTGGTTCTCAAATGTTCAATCAGGAAAAAAATCAGTGACCTCATTCTTCCAAGATTATGTCTGACTTTAAAGGAGAGATGCCAAACTTTGGTAGACATATTCTGGGGATATTTAATTTAGGAAAGCTTTAATTATTACATTTGTCTGAGGAGTTCATTACCAGAGCCGAGGAGAGAAGCTAACAGGGGGCTGTAGATGAATCTGCTGCCTCAACTTGAGTTTTGGGCAAGGTGTAAAGTTAAGGGTTTGTCCTTTGAAGGGTAGAAATGCTGATTACCTTCCAACACCCACCTCTCACAGCTTCCAGTTCCTGTGTGCATCACCCAGAGACCTCAGTGCAGCCACACTGAGGTGACACACACACAGAGGCCAGTTGAGAGGTGACTTCCAAAGATCTCCTGGTAAACTGAGGAGGCCCTGTTCATCCAGCCACCCAGAAAGCCCACGCTACATTCTCTTAGCACAAAAATTCASAGTGAATTTCAGCAAAAGTGCTTTTTTAACTAAACTATGGTTTTATTTGCTCTCYCCCCCACCATCACCTCCCCTGCAAATCATACTGGAAATGCTCCAAGCAGGAACCTTCTTTGTGTCTGTGCATGTAAAACTTCCAAGTACATGCTAATTCAGTTTAATTATGGATTTACTTCACTGGCTGCATTGCTAATGCCAGAAACAGCCAATATTTGCAGCCAAGGAAATGAGACAAAAGGAAAACAAGGTTTTCCATGCTCATGTCCCTCTCAAGCCCCATCCCTGCCTCCCCATCCTTTCAGAACTTGGTGTGCAGGAATACTGCAAAGATAACCTGCTCTTTATTTGTACAATTTATTAGATAATCTCTTTCTAATCGAGAACTAATTAAAGGAAGTGAATGCTTGGTTGGAAACGAGGATTAAAACGTGGATAATTATCATAAATGCTACATTTGCTGTTCCAGCCTGCTCTGTTCCCCTCCTCCCCTGTCCCTTTCCCCCCAGTCCCTCTCCCAGGCTGCTCCTGATAATGCTCAGACTGTCTCAGAGGAGGTTTGCTTTCACAATCAATTATTTTCCTTTTTGTCACCCTGGCTAATGTTTCGTTTGTGTGAGAACATTAACGAGAAGTATTTTCTTTTCCTTGTAAATTCATTTAGACGACAGTGACAGAAGGTGGGGAGGTGGCAGCTGTAGGAAAAAAAAAGAGGAAACAGGAACATTAAACCCAAGCTTATAAATTATTTCATCTTCTCCAGACAATCCAGATCTGTCACTGCTCTGTGTGCAAGGGGAATTTTTTTTTTATTATTTTTTTTTGTCCAAGAGTTCCTCACAGGCACGAGACATTGATGTATGTGGGAGGCTGATGAGAGAGTCTCAGCACAGCTTTTTTCTGCCTGCTCACCTGCCAGAGCTGCTGCTCCACTAGCAAGGACCACAGCCACTGAGGTCTCATCAGACAGAGTATCCAGGTCACAGCCAGCAAGGAAAGATTTATTTTAACTAGTTCTTTTTGGCTAAAGCACATTTTTAAGCCTGTACTTTGCTGCAGTGTCCATGCAGGAGCACTTTTTGCTGGGGCAAAGATTCTGAGGAGCAGGAGGTGGCTCAGGTCAAGCCACAGCACCTTCAAGTGAGGATTTTTGGCCACTGATGTGAGGCTGCATTCCCACAGTGATGTCCTGCAAGCCCAGGGCTGGTGACCCAGCRGATGCCACAGGATGCAGAGCAGCTCCTGTCTCCCTGGATCAGATGTTAACCATGAGAACATAAATAATTGCTCCTTTAGAAGTGCCCTAACAGGATAAAAGGTGAAAATGAGAGCAGRTCCCTCATTAACTGGACACCAGAACAAGACAGGGACGTCGGAACCACGGCCAAGATCAAAAGAGGCTGGACAATTTTTGTGCCTGGATTGTTTGTTGCTTAATTSTCAACAAAAGTGCTAAAAGCACAGAAGTGACAGACAGATTTTACTTTTCTTTGCTTCTAAGGAAGAAAAAGGCTCTTCCTGCCTAACCTGGCATGGCACAGTCCAAGCTGATGGCACATCACCCTCAGTCAGTCCCAGGAATTTTAATGGAAGAGGTGCCTAAGGGATGAGACAGCCCCCAGCTGGGAAAACACACAGTGCTTTGAAACACTGGCATTTAGTCAGATTAAGTGAGTTTTGGCTAATTTTATTGCTTTTTCACCCATCCTGGGRTTAAGTGACTCTCCAAGGGGCTGGGTGTGCACCACAAGGGGCACAGAGGGGTTTCCTGTTCAAGGCCAGCATCTCTCACACCACCTCTGCCACCAGGGATTGTCCCCACTAAATGGGGACAGCAAAACAGCCCCTTAACAAAGGGCACGGGTTTTGATGCCCATCCACTCCACAGCTTTGGAAAAAAAACCTTTGACCTAAAACCAAGCTCAGCTTTGGCACAATTCAAACCAGACCCAGGAGAAATTTTCCCCCATGGATCAGGGAGCTCCCAGTTTTTACCCAGCCCAGAGAGAATCTTTGTGTACAAATGCACAGGGTGTTAGCAAGTTGTTAGCTCTGAAAAATTGGAACTCCTCCATTTCAAAGAGATCTGTAATGCATAAGTGTCTGGGCTCATCTATCTTTCTCATCATCCCTCCTGCCTTGAAGTAAGGTCTTGCTCTCTAAGAATCTAGACAAGAAAAACACTCCAACAAAATGAAAAGCAACCTGGCTGGTGATAGATATAAAAGATGACATCTCCAGAAATCCCAAACTTCAAAGGGGCAGCTTTCAGCTCATGACTATCCACTCCCTCCAGCCCTCAAGGCTAGTGTCACCATTCTACAGCCACAGGAATCATTTGATCTCTCCAAATGGCAGCCCAGTGGTCTGGCACACTTCTGGATGTCAGAAAAGTCTGCACTGCCACCAGCAATATTCTGCAGGGGTTGGTCCCTGAAAGGGCAGATTGAGGGGAGACAGTTGAAAGAGTCAGTGGCAGGAGGAGGAGGAGGGAGGGGAAGAGGGTACTTTGAAGGACAGCCACAGGCTGAGGGACTTTGTGGCCTGGTTTGTGYGGGGTTGATGGCACAGGGGGGCCTCAGGGGTGTGCTGGCCACTCCAGTGTGGTGAATCCACATTCCAAGGGCTTTCCCCATCTCACACGACATCCTGTGGGTCATGGATATGCTTTACAGGATTAGGGAAGGACACTGGGCTGGTCACAGGAACACAGGTCTTGTCCTTGTCATCCCAGCAGCACAGGGAAACCTTCATCATCCTCCTCCTCCTCTGGGACACACTGCAGGTCCCAGCCCTCCCTCACGACCTCCAGGCAGTGGGTGAAGGCCAGGGGACACCAGAAGCTGCTGAGATAAGTAATTGKCTGCCTGCTGGCGAGAACTCTTAATTAGAGGCTTTTCAGCAAGGAAATGTTTATATGGAGTTAATGTATTTACTTTGATGCACACACACTGTAATAAACAGGCACTTCCTCTGCTCCAGCAATTAAAAAAGTGCATTGCAAACAAACCCAGGCACCAGCTCCCACAGATGGGCTCCCACTGTCCCTTTCCCCATGGCTCAGAGCATCCCTGAGGGGTGGGATGGCCCCAGCTCTCCCAGGACAACGCTGTGGGTGACCACGCTGCTGAAGCAGGGTCCCTTCATCCAAGTGGGCAAAAAACTTTGCCCCATCCAGCCTGGAAAACAATAAATTTAGCCTAGTTTTCATCTTGCAGACTGGGGAAAACAGCTCCTTCTAAGCAGGGCACAGGATTGTGCACTGGCTGCAGTTTCTGAACAGATTGGAGATGCTGCGCTGCCGCAGTTTAATAGACTCAGTGTTTATTCCTGTGTGGGAGAAACACTCCATTATCTGCCTTATTAATTGTTAGTTAAGTGATGGGAAGGTGCCCAGAGCAGGAGATGAGCCCTCATCTCTTGTTATTAGCTCAGAAACCAGCAGAAATAAAATAACTGGAGATAAATGATCCCAAGTGCTGCCCCAAGTACCGCAAACTGACAGATCTGCTCAGAGGGGAATTCACAGAGAGCTCTCTGGGGGCAGCAGGGAAGAGAGAGCAACAGCCASTCCAATCAGAGAATTCCTTCTTTAATGAAAAGATCTCACCATCTTTGATTCTGAACACCACTTTTCGTGGCTGGGATCACATGGATATTCATGGYTGAGAAGGTACCCCTGCTCCTGTAGGAAAATTCAATTTATTAGTCTGTCGCTGACAGCGAGACAGGTTTTGCATTGGTAGCTTAATGCTGCACAAGAGGGGTCCTTTTTTTGTTAAAAAAAGCAACATGCAGCTGCAAACAGTCTGGCCTGGTCACTGCAGGGCTGTGATAACCTCAGCAAACACAGGCAACCCCATTATCTGCMGTGGAGTCTGGAGCAGGGATGGGAGGCTCCACAAAATGAGTTTAACAAGGACAAGCAGCCAAGAAACCAGCAATGAAAAGATGCAAGRCTCTGCCTTGAACCCCAGACAGGTGAAAACACCCAGCTGTGTCCAACATTGTAACACTCCCACATCTAAACAAGTAAAATTCAGCAGCATCCCCATTCATTGCCCCCAAATCCATCCCCCTGTGATGGCCACAGAGTCATCATTTGCTGGGGATGGGCAGAAGTTACYATTCATTTGTCAGACCCACAATTCCACAGGAAAGCAGAATACCACAATCCACAGCATGAAGAAATTTAGCTAAACTAATGGATTTTGTGACATAGTTCAGGAGAAGCAGAGTTAAAACAAAAAGGAAAGAGAGAGCTGCTCTTCCTTGCAGCCATTTGCCTGGAAAACATCCCAGCAGCCTTTCTACAGCACATGTAGGGTTTTTACTGCAGTTGTGGAGGAAGATAYGGGGGGAAAGGATAGGCCAGGAGCCTGAGCCAGCATCAGCAGCAGATTAACAAACCCTAGGAAAGCAGTGACAGCCAAAGCTTGGGTCTAACCTTGCACTTGGGGCTGAAATTGAACCAAGGCCATCGCCTGATCTGGGAGAGCACAGAAGCACCTGAGGCAGCTGTCCACACTCTGCTCCCCAAGGAGGCAGCCCCTAGCACCAAAATAGGCATTTATGGATACTCCAGACTGAGAGTCCAGCCCTAATACTTTTTACAGCAGTTAAAAAATTAATTACAGAAACACARAAGGGTTTGGGCTGTAAGGGAATTTTAAAGCCCATCTCATTGACACCCTGCCATGGGCAGGAACACCTTCCACTAGACCAGGCTGCTCCAAGCCCTGTCCAACCTGGCATTTCAAGCTTTTTTCATGACTGCACAGGCTCACCAAACACCAGTGAACTGTTCTCATTCCAGTCTCCATCTGTGGAGTTTTCCCTCCAGCCAACACTCAGCAGCCCAAAGTCACCCCCACAGCCCAGAAAAAGCCCTGCCTACCCACAAAGTGCTTTCTTTAAAGRAGTTTTGTGCTACTTTGGAAACTTATCTCTTCAGATAAGCATCTCTTAGTATGTGTTTCATTTAATCCCTTGTAGAAATACAGCAATAAGCACTGTTTCATCTGCATCCTGCAACAGAGCACCTCAGATGCAAGCTCATTCCCAAAAGGATTTGTTTGTGAGAGGAAAGACTGCCAGCTCCTAACCCTAGAGAGCTCCAAGAACGTTGCAGCTGGCTCAGCCTCCTCACTTGCTTGTGTACCTTGATTCAAAACAGAAGAATTCCTTAAGAGCATCAGCCCCTCTGAGAAACACCAATTACATCCACAGACTCCAAACGTTGCCTACCTGCCATCCCAAGTTTTCAAGCTTCCTCCAACTTCAGCTTCCAGAACAAAGCAGGAAAAAACTTCAGAAGGAAGGAAGAAGGAGGAGGAGAAGGAGGGAGAAAGAAGAAGGAAGAAGAAGGACAAGAAGGAGACAACGATGACGAAGAAGACAAAGAAGAAGACAATGACAACAAAGAAGAAGACAAAGAAGATGAAGAAGAAGACGAAGAAGACAAAGATGAAGAAGACAAAGACAACAAAGAAGAAGACGAAGAAGACAAAGTGAAGAAGACAAAGACAACAAAGAAGAAGAAAGAATGAAGAAAGAAGAACGAAGAAGACAAAGACAACAAAGAGAAGACAAAGAAGATGAAAGAAGCGAAGAAGACAAATGAGAAAGACAAGACAACAAAGAAAAGACGAAGAAGAATGAAGAGAAAGACGAGAAGACAAAGATAAGAAGACAAAGAACAACAAAGAAGAAGAAGATGAAGAAGATGAAGAAGAAGACAAAAAAGAGGAAGACAAAGAAGAGGACAAAGATGACAACGAAGAAGAAAAAGACAAAGAAGAGGACGAAGATGACGATGAAGAAGAAGACAAAGAAGAAGATGAAGAGGAAGACAAAGAGGAAGAAGAAGACAACAAAGACAAAGAAAAAGACGAAAAAGAAAATCAACAAAAAATTTCAGGAGTGCTTTGCTCCTACTCTTATAAGCTCTTGCAGCCACAAAACTGCTCACAGGTGGGCTAAGCAAGGCAGCCCAATTAATCCTGCCTAATGAAAGCCTTTCATTTAAGTGGATCCAGGTGTACCTTTCCATTGCTGGAGGTGGAATTTCCCTGGCCGCATCTTCCCAGAGAGGGTACTCCACCTCTGAATTGCTTATCACTTGAAGAATGCTTTGCAAATGCTGTATTTTGCTGCCCCTATCTCAGGACTTGGAGKGCCTGAAACTCATTTGGGAGTGCTGGGGTTTGAAAAGGAGCTCTCTGTTCACGGGGGCAGCCTGATAACACAGAGGTGGATGAGCTTCAGGTGAGGTGAAAGGAAACAGACAAGGCAAATTAAAGTTCTAGATACTGAGAATTTTAAACTTTCTATGCTAACAAACTCCAACCCCCCCAAAAAAACCCACTACATTTAACCTAAAACCATTAAAAAACCTTCCAAAATTAATTAGTAACACTAAAATTACAAGTATGTAGTTTAATTAGAAGTGTATGATATCACAAAATAAAAAACTTAGAATTGAGAGTTTTAGAATRTAGTAATATATTTAAAACAAAATATTTAAAGCAAAAACTAGTCCYTCTTCTTCATAAATTTAAGTAGTGTTTTATAATTAAGCAAAAAAGTCCGCATTGCAGACTTTGAGTAATTAGTTATTAAGTTAAAAATAAAAATCATTTAAGTATCATTCCTTAATTAAATAATTTAACCTGAAAAAAAACTTATAACAAAAAATAGTTAACCATTTTATACCTTATTAATAAAATACTACAAAACTCACTACCTATAAAACTATAACATAGATTTTAAAAAATAAAGATTTAAACCTAAACATAAAATATCATCTGAAATACCTTCAATCCCAACCTCARCAACCTGGTGCTACCTCTGCATATTGATAATCTGGGTTGTTACTGCATCACAGGGCTCTTCTCTGGGATAAATTATGAGGTGGTTTATATTTTTATATAAAATACTGCCATCAATAAGCATTGCCTGAGAAGGGCTTTTCATGAGAGCATGAAGGGATAGGATTTAGGATAAATATTAGGAAAAATTCTTCCTGGGAGGGACGTGAGGCCCTGGCACAGGATGCCCAGAGMAGCTGTGGCTGCCCCTGGATTCCTGGCAGTATCCAAGGCCAGGCTGGGCAGGGCTGGGAGCACCTGGGATAGAGGAAGAAGTTCCTGCCCATGGCAGGGGGATGGAACAAGATGATATTTTCCAACCCAGTCTGTTCTGGGATGTGGTATTTGCTGGGTCCCCAGGATGAAGGAGTAATTGATAACTCTGACTCCATGTTCTTAGAAGGTTAATTTATTATTTTATGGTATTATATTCTTTTAAAGAATACTAAACTAAACTGTACTAAAGAATAGAGAAAAGATACAGACAGAAGGCTTAACAAGATACTGATTAAAAATTCGTGACTCCTTCCAGAGTCCCAACACAGCTGGACTATGATTGGTCATTAAGTAAAAACAATTCACATGTTGGATAAACAATCTCCAACCACATTCCAAAGCAGCAAAACACAGGAGAAGCAAATGAGATCACATTGTTTTCATTTTTCTCCGAGGCTTCTCAGCTTCCCAGGTGAAGAAATCCTGGTGAAGGGATTTTTCCAGAAAATATGACAGTGACACTGGGATTCTGTGATATTTTTTTTTCCTGGTTATAGGCTGCTCATGAATGCTCTGATCTCAGATGGGAACATCTCCCTGGGTGCACATTCACACCTTGTCTGTGGAAGGTGATCCCATCTCTCTGACTTCTCCCTTCCCAGCCTCTGAACTTCAGACTACCTGTGCTTAATAAAAAGGGTTTTTTTTACCATTCACAGACACTTAGTGGTGTTCCTGCAGGTTCTGCTGTGTCCCTCTGTAATTCCATCCCTTTGCAAGTCTGTTCTCCACTGTGCTGGCATTGAGAAGAGCTGCACTGCAGTGAGCTCGTGCTAAAACTTTTGCAAGGATGTAGCTTAATTGGCTGACAGRTAGAGCTGGAGAGCACTAAAGGCATGGGGAGGACTTTAGCATTGGAGGTAGAGCAGGATGGCTGCCAGGAGAAAAAACTCCATGTCAAAGGAGCTGTCCCCAGCTCTCCCTCTCACTGCTCCAGAGTCAGTTTTGTCTTGGAGGAAACTCCCACGTACACGGTGATTTTTGTGAGAGGCAGGGACCAGAAAGGTAGGCAGGAGTGAAAATCAATCAAGATTTGTCAAATACACGGGAGAAYTCATTTTTATGAGATAAGTGCCTTCAGAGGAAGCGTTGGTAGACACCTACCACATGTTCAGCCTGCTTAGTGGCAAAGCATGGCCCATTAATCACTGTCACTCCAAGGGCCTGGCTTCCCACTGAACCATCTCCCAGATTTCTCCCTCTCCCAGCCATCCTCTGCCCTCSCAGGAAGATGAGCTGCACTCACAGACCTGTGAGCCTGCAAATCAGGCTGATGCTCTTGGCAGCTGCTGGACCAACCCCTCATTTATTTGCTGCTGAGCCGCCCACTGTGCTCCACGGACTCTCATTTTTGTGAAAAACGCCAATCACTTGTTTTTAAAATTGTAAAAGTTTAATAGTAATAAAATGGTTATAAAAATAGTAATACAATTAGRGTAAWAATAATTTGGACAATTAGGATTAGGACAATATGAGACAATAGAAACAAAGAGTTACAGACAGTCTGGGTACCTTTTTCGGCAGCACAAGCCCAAAAAATGCCCCACGTTAACAGAGGATTAACCCTTAAAAGCAACAGCCTGTTGCATATTCATACACCTCAYMCATGATGCATAAATTCCATTCAAAYACAGGATTCTGTCTGGGCAGTGTCAGCTTCTTCCTCTGAATCCTGAMAGCACCTTTGAGGCGGGAAGAAGTTCATTTCTTCTGATAATGGGGCAATAAATTCTCTTTCWCTGAAAGATTCAGGTGTCCTGTGGCTGCTATCTCACTGCAAGTCCTTTCTTTAAAAAAAGTATCCTACATAGCACAGTTTCTATTTTAACAATTTTTATAACCTAAAACTATATTTAACACAGTACTTAAGAGAATTAATACAGCATCACTTTCTAAAACAACTCATATAATATTCATTTGAATATTTGCRAAAAGCCAATCATAAAATAAATGCATTTTTCACATTTTACTCAGGATAATCAGCAAAACAGTGCCAGAGGAGCTGCTGCCTCTGAGCAGGTGAAGTCCMTGTGCTGCTGTCCTGCTGCAGTGGGACCTTGCCCTTGGAAGCAGCCAGGAAGGGATGAAGTTGGCTTGGCCAACACCCTGTGCTCAGAAAAAGCAGCAGCAGCAGCCAGGRAAGATGGTTTGATGGTTTTACTGGTCATGCTGAGAGCTGAGCACTCAGGAGATCTGGGAAAGATGGCTTGAGAGCAGGAGCAGCCCCTGGGAATCCCACAGCAGCACTGGGATGGCAGAGCCTTCAAGGACCAGAGCTGTGTGAGGAAGGGAATAAGTGATGTGCTCCTCAGATATTAAATCTCTAGCCTCCTCCACCTGCCTCCTGCTCCCCAGTTTATTACTGCAGGCCATCCTGAGCTGCTGTGAGGCCTTGTGGTGTCTCACACTCAYCCATCCTGCAGATGAGTGAGGGGATTTCACCACAGCAGGCTGAGGGGACAGCCCTGTCCTAAGGGACATTCACAATGGGCTCCTCTTTTTCCATGTGTCAACCCATTTTCAGGCTGAGATTTTTTAATTTTTTTTTTTGGTCCTACTGCAAATCTTATTCCCACATTTTAATAGCCTGAATTAAGGGTCTCAGCTCTTATTTTCAGGGTATGGCCCCAGGCAGTCCTGTTGATAACACCTGCTGGGTTAAATATTGCACCTGGGGAGTGGGGAAAACTGGTTTGTGGCAAGAGCCATGAGCTATAGTTACCAGAGCCAGTTAACTATTTTTTGTTATGAGGTTTTTTCCAGGTTAAATTATKTGATTAAGAAATGATACTTAAATTATTTTTATTTTTAACCTAGTAACTAATTACCCGTGGATTGCACTGTTASAAGGAGAAGGAGAGAAAGAAATGGCTTGGAATGCATTTAAAAAATTTTATTTTCAGGTCTTAAGCCAGTTACCATCTTTAGGGATTAGCAAATTRCCCTAAGCTCTCCTGCCACAGGGCTCTGCTCTGCACCCCTGAGCTGTCCCTGGGGCTTGGCATGGGATGAGGGGGAGACWGGATCCATGGGGAGCTGCTCCTTGCAGCAATCCCAAAACCTCCTGGCTGGGCAGGGCTGCATCCCTCACTTGGTTTAACAGAACCACAGGGACAGATGGGCAGCAAGGACCATAAACCCACCTGCACCATAAACCCAGGCACAGAGGAGCTGCTGAGTCAAGAGGTGCAGCAGAGATGGGGCAACTGAGAGGTGTTTTAAAAGCTTTTATTCCATTTTCAGTSTCATGTGAAGGGTGAGACAATACAGATGTTATAATTCACACCATCACAATCAGAAGCCARTTATTTCCTAAKTATATTATAAATGTATTTCTTGGCCTATCAGCTTTTGCCACACCATGCTGTAAATGCCTTAAAGCCAACATTTAAAATTACCCCTCCTGGGTCCTACTACAATGCATCTTTCATAGTTTTATTTCTCCAAAGTATCCAGTCTTTTTTGCAAGGCTACCTTTTGAAACTTGTTTSTRGTTCCATTTCTCTCTCCACAATGTCTGTCCTATTCCACATCATTTCTAASTCAGCATTTCTTATCTCAAGGTTTGCATACAGATGCACACACGAGGTAAACCTTCTGTCAGGTTTTGAGAATTTTCTATAAATCCATTTCCCACATTTCCCCCTCTTTCTTGAATGGAAAGAAACTCCTTTGATGGCCTTGTTCATT
This sequence comes from Sporophila hypoxantha, assembly GCA_002167245.1. Taxonomy (NCBI): domain Eukaryota; kingdom Metazoa; phylum Chordata; class Aves; order Passeriformes; family Thraupidae; genus Sporophila; species Sporophila hypoxantha. The sequence goes on from NDFG01000178.1 coordinate 221,926, forward strand.
CACTAACATTGTCACTGTAACAATCAATGCRTATAAACCCACTTTGCAAAGCTCCTTTAGCCAAGGTGTGCCTCTTCATTCATCCCCCACCTCTGGAGGGATTTCTGCTGGAAACCTGCAATAGCAGCAACCCCCTTCTCTCCAGGGGCCTGGAGATGGTACCACAATTTTGGGAATACTTTCATTTTCCATGTAACATCATGACTGACCTCCACGTCACAGAGGCAGGGATGGAGCAGGTGCAATATTTAACCCAGCAGGTGTTATCAACGTGACTGCCTGGGGCTGTACCCTGAAAATAACAGCTGAGACCCTTAATTCAGGCTATTAAAATGTGGGAATAAGATTTGCAGTAGGACAAAAAAAAAAAAAAAACAAACAAACCAAAGAAACAGACCAACACAAGGGGCAGCTGCCAAGACTGTTGCAGGTTGTAATTTGTGTAATTTGGAAAAAGGGRTCCCAGCAAGACACAGAAGGAACWAGGGGTCCCTGGATCTCTTCTAGAGGAGGGAGGGATTCAGCTTCCAATCCACAGATACCACAAAAGTGAGGGAAATTGGGGTGGGATCCTCTAGACCAGGAAAAGGAAACCAACAGAGACCAAGAGAAATGAGACCAAGGAAAAACCCTGCTCCATCCCTACCTCACCCTTTCAGGGTTGTTTTACAAAAGAATCTGCAGAGTCACAAGAATCCAAGGGGTTTGGGTTATAAAGGGCCCATGTTCCCATGCCAGGGATGGCACCAAATCCAGCTCTCCAGAAACTCCAGAGTGAGGGCAATCCAAAATTATATTCAACAGCTTGTAGCAGTAAAGGAAATCAAGGACCTAGAGCTCACTTTTAAGGGGCTGCTGTCAGCAGATGACTAAAAGCTCATGGCATGACTCCATGCAAGGCCAGGGCACCAAAAATCCCCWCAGAAGATGGATCCTGAGGTTATTGAACAAGGAGAGAAGGAGGGAGGAGGGAAATTAATAAAAATCAGGCTGCCAATGCCCCAGACTGCTTTTCTCTCCTCCTAAAAAGCACAAGGATTCTGAAAATTGGGTGGAGATAACCAGCATTAAACAAGTCAAGGTTTWTAACTTGGCTTTATGTTTCCTTCTCAATTCCTACACTGGAGAAAGCAAAAAACTTTTGGATGCTATGTATACAAACATTTTTTTAATAGCTTTTTGTTTTCCCTTTGGCTTAGCACTGAATAAAGGTTTGACTCYTACATCAAAGCCTCCAGAGCCCAGCCAGGGTTATCTCCTGGCTTATGGACTGTGAAATAAATGGATTGGGGTAGAAATCACTGATTTCTGGGTGCAGGAGTTTCCAGGGACCWGCTGGAGGTTTTGGTATCTTCTGGCTCTCTCTGGCTCCAGAAAGGCACCAGCCAGSATGGGCTGAACTCTTGTTATCATTCCTAAGCACAGAAGTGCTGCAGAAAGGGTGGGCAGAGGGATGCTGCCACCTCCTCCCAGCCTGGCTGACCTCCTTCCATCAGAATTTGGCGATCCCCAGCCCTCTGCTAAAGTCAAACCACACAGTTAAACCTCAGCAGCTTCTCCCCAGCCCTTCTGCTCAGGAACCAGGGATTTAGGAAAAGAAAAACCTAAAAATCTTCAGATACAAGTATTTGTTTGCAGGTGCTAAATGGTTTCTTGATTAATTCTGCAGCCTGCTGCTSACTCTCTGTTTGCTGTTTCACTGGGAAAGGATTTTAGCTCAACAAAGAACTTCCAGGCTGGAATGTGCCTGGTGTGGGCAGCAGGGCAGTAATTGCCTTGAAAAACAAAACGGTGAGGAAGAACATGAAACTAATCTCAAACCCTTTAAGCCAGATAAAGGCTTTGCTCTATCACAGGCACATGTCTAAACTTTTCCAAGCCTAATAAAGAAGCATTATTGCTGCAGCAGATGTTAAACGCTGTCTCTTATACACATCTAGATGTGTATAAGAGACAGGGTTGGATGGGGCTGGGTGTGGGCAGCAGGGCAGTAATTGCCTTGAAAAACAAAACGGTGAGGAAGAACATGAAACTAATCTGAAACCCTTTAAGCCAGATAAAGGCTTTGCTCTATCACAGGCACATGTCTAAACTTTTCCAAGCCTAATAAAGAAGCATTATTGCTGCAGCAGATGTTAAACGTGAGCCTCGCTTCCAGGGGAGGGGGGAAAGAGGAAAGAAATGCCCATAAATACAGATACAGAAAGCCTGGACACAGGAAAAGGTGCCATTCTGAAATCCTCAGTGTTTCAAGGAGTASTTTTTAGTTTATCCATGGTCCAGCACCTCCCTTTCCAGCCTAGGACAAGCCTTACTCAGAAAAAGAAGAGACCTGTGCAATTATTACCTCTTCCCATCGAAATAAAGCAGTAAAAASGAGATAATCAGGTCTGTGACAATTTAATTATCACCCTCCTCAGGCAGCTGCCCCACCCTGACCCTTTWGGGGTGCCCAGGGTGTGCTAAACCCCAGGAACTGGCCAAGACCTGCTAGGAAGTCAGGACCAAAACATCCCCATCCTCTGGAGACAGCATCCTCTTTCTGGGCTTTGCCTTTTTAGTGTGGAATTTGAATTCCAGGCCAGGAATCCAAATAAATACACCCCAAAAAAAAAATCAAAAAACAGCCTTAAAATTTTTGCAGCACCCTATCAGTGCCCCATACCTAGGGAAACACATCAAGGATGGACCTGTCTATCAGGCCTGAGGAATTTGAGGAATACCTTTTTTTTTTTTTTGTTCTATCAGGGATGCCAGAGCAGCTCAAGGTACAACTCACAGGTGGCAGGAATTATGTCTTTTCTAGAAAGGAAGGGGCAGGGAGACTCCTCTGGCAACATAAGTCAATTCAGATGGTGCTGGCTTACAGGCCTCTTCCTTTAAATTGATTAATAATGACACATTTAAATGGACAACATAAATTAATTTCTGAATTGCGCCATTAGTAAGTAATTAATTTCTTTGCTCTGTGAAACTAAGATATCACTGTTATCTAAATCTATAAAGAGAAGAAATGCTGAACGAGGACTCCATTAATGTAAAAATTGATTTTTCCATTTACCCTCTTCTGAGGGTTTTTTTTTCCCTCCCCCTCCCTCCAATGCATTTATTTTTCAAGTGGCTGGGGATGGGGAGAGTAACCTAATTTATATTTCCAGTGGTAATCAAAAGATCATGCATGCTCATTTCAACCAAATGATGTCATTATGAAGGCTGTTAAAGCTGGGGTTGCCTTGGAAACACAAAATACTGATGGTTGAGGGTGGACTTWGGAGTTCTGGGTAGGCAGTAACAAGCAAACGGCGTGGCCAGACCTGGGAACATCACCCCAGGTCACTCAGATGTTCCCTTCAGCACTTTCCAGGCTGGCATTCCTCCTGCTCCAGCAGTTTTATGGAGCCAGGAGTGACGAGGGGCAGGAAGGACACTCCAGCTGAGAGCGGTGTGCTGCCTGCCACCAGCTGTCCCATCCCTGCTTCCCAGCCCCAAAACACCCACCTGCTGCCTCTGGATGGACATTCTCAGGGAATTCAGGTGGTCTCTGATGAGCAGAGCCAGGATCTGGCTGTGGTTGAGGTGTTAGATCCTCCTTTCCTTCCCTGTTTTCCATTCACTTGGTGGATGGTCCAGCCTTGGTGCAGGTCATGYCTCCCATCACCCAGGTGCAGCCTTGGAGAGGGAGATTTATTTTGAGTGTCCCAGAAAATGGCAGTGTCTTGGTGTGAAAAGATCTGCTAAGGGAAGGGCAGGAGCCTCCCCTGAATGGAAAATGTAAAAACCCCCTCCCTCCGAATTGTGTATAATTTTTGAAATTAAAAGGCTCTCAGGCAAAGATATGGAGCAGAATAAGTAGGAATTTAAAAATACAAGGAAAATTTTAAAAATACCAAAGTTCAAACAAAAAAAAAACACTGACAGAGTCAGATAAGAGCTGACCCCCTGTGTGTCAGGGGGTGGCACAAGCCCCACCCATGGGGGCTCAGCCCTCCTGCAGTGCCAGCTGTGCTTCTGCTGCAGCAGGGATCCTGCACAAGGGGGGAGTTTTCCTCTGCAGCTCCAGGGCTGCTGGAGATGGGCCTGGGCTCCCTCTGGCAATGCAGGGCAGCAGAAAGCTGCTCCTCTGGCAAGCAGGGCAAAGCTGGCTGTGCTGTGCCCAGCTCAGATTGGATCCAGGTAGGAATGCTTGGCTCCTCCCCTGGGCGCAGCATCTCCCCATGGGATGCTGGAATTGGATCAGCCCTGCAGGGACACTCACTGGCCATGGACAGAAGATAATTAATAATTAAAGGCCCATGAACAGCAGAGATCTCCTGGAGGGAGGATTGGTTTGTGGAAGAGATAAAGAAAACTGCCCAATGAACAGAGGATAACTGCCCCACCTCTGACAGATGGGGATAGAATTCCCCCATTTCCAACCTAAGAYAGGGAGTTAATCACAAACACCAGCAACTTCACACACCAAGACACATCTGTCCCCTCTTACAGTCCAGGATCMACCAGGCAAGGACACTTTGAGTAAGAGTAATTTTAAAATCAGCAACAAGTGGAACTGACTTTCTGTCTATGACTTCAARAAGAAAAAGCTTTAATTTTTTCCATGCAGGGAATATTTCCTTGGCTCTCGTGCTGMGATGTTTGAGGCAGCTGTGCCTGGTGCTGTTTGCATGGGGGGATGCCAAGAAACAGTGACAGGGGCTGGGCAGCAGGTTTTGGGCAGCCCCACCAAGACAAAAAGGATGAAGACTGATGCTGCAGTTCTGAGACAACTGCTGGGTCTGCTCAGCCAGTTCTGCTCTTCCCAGTTCAAGGTCCTGGGAGAGGAWGCTGGGGACTAAACTGGAGATGTTTTAGTGCAGCTGATGCAAGGAGCCCCTTGGGTCCTTGAGCTGTGCCAGGCCAGGATTTCACAGCTCCTTTCCAGCTTTTTTCCTGCCCTGTCCCAAGAACAGGATGTCACCTCTGATCACATCATGAGTTAGAGCACAGCTCACAGAGAGGGGGGCACAGCCTGAACCCCATCTCCAAACATCCTCTGCCCCAAAAGAGGGAACACAGCCAGTGGAATGATTTACAGAGAGTATTTGTTAAAGAGGGCAAAACAAACCCTGCATACAAACAAGTCAATGGGATGAAACATTTACTGTCTGTGCAAGGAGTGTTAAATGAACTCATTTCAGCTTCTCAATTAATATCCAGATGTCCCCAGCCACCGCCAGGGTTTCTTYCCCTTTGGTGAGTAGGTAATGACATTAATACCACCATGTGATCCTTCTCTTCCCTTCCTGAGTCACCCTCCCCTTCCACACAGGAGCTTCTTTTAAGGTTCATCAATTGAAATTGTTTGAATGCAGCGAGAAAAAAGAATAAAAAGAACGTTTCCTAACGTTGGCAGGAGCATTTCAGGCATGAGCACTTTGAATATTTATTCGCCCTTTGTGGGAGCAGTCTCAGCAAGGAAAAGTCAGCGTGAATAAAAGGAATTGCAAATACCAGAGAAGGAGTTTTCATTCATGAGAATATTTGCACAGGCTCCTGGGAGAATTATCAGCCAAGGTAATACAAAATCCCTTCTAGCATCAACACTTTTGGGTACTCCATAATCCTGCTTGTCCAACAGAAAACATCTTTTCCTGGGAGCTGAGGGGCTAAACTGTGATGTTGGGGATTTTGGGAAGACTAGARAAGGATTGGAAAAGTTTTGGAGAATTATATTTGCCCCATTTCTGTGTCATAGTGGCTTATATTCCCTCTGCCTCTCCTCTCCCATCCACTCTCTCTCCCTCAAGCTGTAACAAATGAGCTCAGCTTCCTTCAGAAGTCCAAAAAAAAAAGGAAATAAAAGTGGGGGGAAAGATATGGCCAAGCAGCCAGAACTGTTGGAGCCATGGAAAAGCAGGGGGCTCACAGGGAAAAGCCACTCRAGGAGCAATTCATGGCACAGCTTTATACCACAGATCTGGAACAGACAAAATTCCGTGCGGGATCGAAATGAGGACGAATTGCTGAGGAGCAGAGCCAAAGCATCCTTCTGCCTGGGAAAAGAAGAAGCAGGATAGCAGCATCCACTGGGAAAAGAAGAAGCAGGATAGCAGCATCCACTGCAATTTTGGGGGTCAGCAATAACAGCACCGAGGTCTATTTACTCATAATTAGCTTTTCTGGGCAAAAAAAAAAAAAATCCTGTGGAAGTTCATTCTTGCCTTAGAATTTTATAGGGTGGTTCAGAAACTTATGGGAAGGATATTATCTTGCCCAGGTTTTTAGAGCATTTCTCTAGAACCCTGTTGGTTTCAGCCCTGTTAAATCCAATAACTTCCCTAAGGGAGTGCTTTAAGTGTCAGCCTTGATTCAGTTATATAAAGGGATAAGGGAATAATCGTTAGACAGCACACAGGGATGGGAGAAGTGGTTTTGTGTGGCACCAGTCTTATTTAAGAACAGTCTGAATTTATAGATGAGGCTGATGAGAAAGCTGGAAGCAGCTAACGTATAAGTGTAAAAGACAAAAGCCAGGCAGTGCTTTTAGAGAGGGCTGGGATACCACAGAGACATGGGGGTGGTTTCAGACGAGTATTTTAAGTGTTTTTAGCTGTTTGCCTTGGTTCCATCAAGATGATGTCCTGTGTGCTGTTCTTGCTATTCATAATGTAAGCTGTGGGCACCGGGGCCCCTGTCCCAGCCTGGGTTTCTTGCTTTGAAATTCACACATCCTGCTGTTATAAGCTGTCCAAAACACTGAAGGCTTTAATAGTTCTTCTCATTTCTAAGACTAATACTTCTAATACAGGATATTTGACTTCTAAAATRCTGTTGTCATTGCACCTTAAATTATTATGACAGTGTGAACCACAACTAATCCTTCTGAGTGCTGGGCACGGGCACAGAGCAGAAACCCAAATCAGCACCTCTCTTTCCAAGTACTCACCTCATCCTCTCCAGAAAGGGGGGAGGTGGGTAAACACGGCCTTCAGGGGACAGAGGATGTGCAAAAGGGTGAATGTCTCCATCTGAGACCTGCTGTGGKCAGGAGACAGCCACAATTTGAAGAGGAGGAAGGGTGTGAGGTTGGCTTTACAAAGCTGAGCTGCAGAGGAGAGGCCATTCCCTGGTTTCTAAGGGTACATGTGAACTTAGTGATGCTCTGATAGCTTTTCACTTCAAATATAAAAAACCCCAACACAATCAGGCAGGTCCAACTCCATTTMCTTCACTGACAGAACCAAATAGCATGGATTTTCCAGCCAGTGGCTACAACGACTGAAGGTTTCTGCTGCTAACCAAGGATTTTCATCAGCACTTCTGCTTCATAAACACCTGCAACTTCYTCAGCCATAGCTGAGACCCTTCAGGAAGAGGCACCTCATGACCTCAGCCCAATCCATCCCTGTTCCTGGGATCCTTCACACACTCTGTGGTGCCCTCCCAAATYTGGACATCATTGAGCCACCATCAGCTCCTATTTTTCTAAAAGAAAGGACAACTGCAGGAACACTTCCCAACCACCCAAATGCCTCATTTACCTACTCAGCTCTCCTCAGCTTGGTGGAGATTTCCTGCTCCATCACTCCACACCCTTTTTATGGCTTCTTTGGGTCCATCCCTGGCCTGAGCAGAGACGCTCCATTTGTTTTGGCAAGAACGTCCCTGAGATTTATACCTGTAATTACACAGGTAACCTTCCCGACAGGGAATTTTTAAATGATCARTGCTAAAGCAAACTACACATTAAATGTGATTAATAAGACACCAAATGACTGTGAGGCTGCACCTCCCTGCTTGTTAAGCTGGAGCATCCCTGACTGATCCCACCATTGTGAGACACCCAAAATTGGCCATTCCTATTGGATAGATCCTCTCTTCCCTGGCAATGCCCATGGGAGGGTGAGGGTGTGAACAGCYACAGAGGGTGACATCCATCCCCTGAAGTTTCAYAGAGGACTGATGTTGTCCTGTTCTTCTAAGTTCTTCTAAGCCTTCTGRTGTTTACATTTTTGTAACAGAGTTCTCAYGCACTTTTATGTAAATAATGATTGGTTTTTGCATTTTTTTCTGGAGRAGGAAAAATTTGATGAGCTGTTAATTTGACCAGTGTCATTARAGAAGTGGAAATTTCATCCTCCAATCCAAGGGTCACTTTTACAATTCTGTATATATCGAAATTGAAAAGTAAACTTCCCTTCTTTATTACCTTAGAAGTTCCAGCATGCATGTMGTTTTATTTCRTGTCCTATTGTGACAGACTSAGACTTCTTCTTGGGTCCTTGCTGRTATCTCCTCCTGCCCTTCCAGCTGTCTGTCCTGGTGGGATTTGAGAGGGAATGGTGCTGCCAGAGGGATGTGAAGAGGTGGAAGCAGGATCTCAAGTGACAGAGGAGCACAAGCCCAGCTGGGAGGAAGGTTAAAAGAGGTGCTGCTCCCTCAACATGAGGTTTTCTCTCTGGAATTGTCTTGCCATSCCCAGCACCCCAGGGGAAAACAGCACCTCTCAGGATATCCATCATGTCCCAGGGAGGGGTGGGGTGCCCTTCTTCCATCAGAAAGGGCTGCAGGAGCATTAAGAGGGTGCTCTTCCAAGGGATCCAGGTTCACAGCGTGCTTGGCAGGTTGCACAGCGCTATCCATTACGGCCTGCATGGAGCTGAGGTTTTCCAGAGCTTGCATTTTGCTGCTGGGTTGCCCAAAGACAGTAAAAATCAGTCACAGTCAAGCCTGCATTGACCTTCAGTCAGCAGCTCCAGCAGGCTGGATGTGCAGGAGAAACGCTGATGGCTGCTTCCCTATTCTCTGGGCAAAGTTATTGCATATAAATTGTGTATTGATTAGAGGCAGGAATTGTAAAGAAGCCTCTCTGGGAAAACTGGAGGGTGGGAAGGAATTCAGGGGCTGACAAAAGAGCTGCTTTAATTAGGAAGGGAAGCAAAGCAGTGGGAAGAAAAAACAAACGCAACCTCCACTTCAAGAGCCTCCCACCCCAGATCTGAAAATCCAAGCAGGAATARTCTCCCATATAGAAAGGACAGGATTCTGGAGCTGGGGAATGGAAACAGGAAAAAGAGCTGGCTTTTCCCTTCCACCCAGCACTGAGGAGGGTGGGGGAAAGAGCAGCCACACTTTCTGCTGCTCCTGGATTTCATGGGGAGCAAGGAAAGCCATGGATCACCTAAGGAGTGTCTAACAGCCGTGCTTAACTCTGCCTTCTAGCTGCAAGTGCTTCAGGGTAATTACACWTCTTGGACTTATTAGCTGTAATTACTGGCTTCTGTAATCTGCAGAATGTGTCATTACAGCATGGGCAACCTCCAGCCGTCTGAATAGGATCAGAGAAGTTTCTTGTTCAGCCTCAAACTTTTCCTGCCTCAGCATCAGGTGATGTGCTGCTTCTCCTGCTGGGAAGCCTCCCCATGCCCCCAGGAGCCCTGCAGCCACCACAGGCTGTGCTTCCTGACCTGGGACACGTGTGGGAGCACACACAGCCCTGGCCTGCTGCTGATTGAAGGCTACAGGAGCCTTTAAAACGTTTGGCTGTCCCTCACACAGCCAAAATGTCCCAGCACTCCTTTGGATAAGCACCATTACACCAGGAATGGCTGGATCAGCTGCAGCCTTCCAGATCCTGCCTCCTGTCCCTTTTTGCTGCTGGGCACTGCCAGGACTCTGCCTTCAGCAGGAAAGCTTCTGATTCACACAGCAAGCACAAAATAGAGGATTTAATGTCATTTGGACCTTCATAAAAACCTGCCAGCTCATCACAGATGGGACTGCTCAGAGCCAGAACAGGTTCCTGAGAACATCACAGTGTACAGAAATTAACTGGTTTAGGACTCTCCTACCTTCCAGACAGGTTTGTCCCCTCCCCAAATTCTGTGAGKAACTTCTCCTTTCACCTGGACTAATCTCCTGGCTGTGTTTCTCTCCAGTTTCTCTCTGATTTTTGGGACACAGAGTGGTCTCCCACCTCCAGGTGGTTGCTCCAGTCCATCCCTGCGTGCAGCAGTTCCCCCTTGCAGGTGTCTCACAATCCAGATCCTAATTTTGCCCCCAAAAGTAAACAGAACCTTTCAATTAATATCCTTCCAGACAGGTTTGTCCCCTCCCCAAATTCTGTGAGTAACTTCTCCTTTCGCCTGGACTAATCTCCTGGCTGTGTTTCTCTCCAGTTTCCCTCTGATTTTTGGGACACTGGCTGCTCCAGTCCACCCTTGCATGCAGCATTTCCCCCTTGCAGGTGTCTCACAGCCCAGATCCTATTTTTGCCCCCAAAAGTAAACAGAACCTTTCAATTAATGTCCATCTCTCTTTCCAGACAACAGCAAGCTGGCAGCTTGGCCAGAGCAGTGGGAAACCTGGGATTCCCTCATCTTGGACAATCAGCTTTTGGGTACAACCTTTCCCAGGGCAGCTGAGCTTTGTTACAGCAGCTTTTTGTCCCAAAATCCCTTTAATTTCACCTCAGTGCACAAAAGGGAAAAGCCAGTCTGCACAGAGGCCTCTCAGTTCCAGGCTTTCCTAAAACCCAGGAGGTTGTAGCAAAAGAAAAAGCCAAAGATAGCTCAAGGATAAAGCTCAAGGATAAAGACAGCTCCAGAATATGTGTCTCCTGTGTGATGCTTCCAAAGCACARATCAGAGAGTGCCACCAAGCCCAGGGCGACCTGAATAAGCTGCATCTGCTGTGCCCAGCTTGTGCCTGACCCATCCTTGAGTGGTTTTTCTTTTCCCACAACAGACGTCTTTACAAAAGCTTGGCAATCCGTCTTTACGTGATATAAAGATTTTACTTCCTTTTGGTTCTTCCTTATTGTTTAGGCCAAATTAAAAAAAAAAAATCCACTTGCAAGGGGGAAAAAATAAATCAAAACCAAAAGGATGTGTGAGATACCCTGGCCTGAAATGTACCCTTCTTTCCACCCAGATTCAAAGAGGTATCCAATACTAGCCTACCTTACTATCCCACTTGGATYAGCAGTGGGCCAGGGTCATGGCAGCATTATCCTCAACCCTAATGCTTATGGAAGTGCCCCAAAAAGCCAGGCAGGTAAGAGGAGAGCATCAGGCTCCCCACAGGGGTAGGGGCTCCCTGGGATAATCCATCTTTTCCAGAGGCAGGGAGCTCCAGCCTCACTAACAGAGCTAATGCATCTCTCCAGGACAACAGAATGTAACTGAGCACAACACGAGCAGGAATTTCCATGGCAATTTTTCCTGTGAATTACGTGTGGCTTCTTTTTACGAGCCTCTAACACCCCCTGAAAGCAGCACTCACCTGTGGGAGGCCCGTGGCCACCTTGCCCTGGGCCAGCCAGGAGAGCTGTGGTAGCCTAAAAGTGGAASATTGTCCTTGTAACCACCTAGGGAGAGAAAGAAAGATAACAAGGCGTGACCATAATTTCCTTTTTGTTTCCTTGGGAACCAGCATCCCATCCCTGATGCAAACAATGGGCTCCCCAAATGGACAAGTTTTGGTTTCTCTTCCCTCTGGGGAAGCCTCTGAGGAGCCTCCACTGGAGCCAGCAGAGCTCATTGGGGTTTGCACAGATAAAAGAGGGAGATGTATGGACTGTGGGCTCCACAAGCAGTGCCAGAGGTGCCTGTTAGGGTAGCTCTTCTTATGAAGAAGAAGAATGATTAGTCTCTGCTCTAAAACTTTTATTTTGTTTTATATTATTATATTMTAAAACTTAAAACTCCAAGTTTTCTATTACGTGATATTACACACTTTAATTTAAACTATACACTTTTAATCTYAGTTCTRTCATTCAATTTTGGAAGCTTTTTCTATGTCCTCAGGTCAARTGCAGTATTCTCYTGGGGGTCAGTGCCTGTCAGCACAGAAAGTCTAAAAGTCTCAGTAGTCAGGGTTCCAACAGGTAGCTCCAGATTTCAGCAGGTGAGATGGTCAGGTAAGCCAGAAGCATCACTGCTCTTTTTTTGCATGCTCAGGATTTTCCTCCTTGCTCCTTTTGCACTGTCCAAGGCTTGGAGATGAGAGTGGATATAATACCAACCATTAGAGGAGCAATTACTTATCTCACAGGAGCTCTGAGAGGCTTAATCAGTTCATACTTGTAAAACCAGGATGAGCTGAAGGATGCAACACATCCAAGGAGAAGTGATGCCTCAGGGTTTAGCTTTTATATTTTATATTCTKTGCTGCTTTAATGTGTGGGTCTGGGCTTCATATGAGGGGATGGTGAGCTCTGCATGTCKCAGACATCTTTTATGAAAAATCMTTTCCTTAGGATTTTTCCTCCTGAGAAGCTGAGAGRCCTCAGGAACAAAATGYAAACAATGRTTATCTGCTGCTGTGGAATGCAACAGGTGSATCTGTGATTGGTCTCATGTGGTTGTTTCTAATTAATGGCCAATCACAGTCAGCTGGCTGGACTGTCTTGGTCAGTCACAAGCCTTTGTTATCATTCTTTCTTTTTCTAGTCTTAGCTAGCCTTCTGATGAAATCCTTTCTTCTATTCTTTTAGTATAGTTTTAATGTAATATATATCATAAAATAATAAATCAAGCCTTCTGAAACATGGAGTCAGATCCTCGTCTCTTCCTTCAACCTGAGACCCCTGTGAGCACGGTCACATCTGCACAGAGCAGGGAGACAAAACAATTCCTGCTCCAGCTGGGCACCAAGGACAAATGATCCAAACCTCAGGCCCAAGAGCACAAACACCGTGGGCTGGAGAGAGAAAAACAAGCAGGATGGGACTGCATGGGCTGGAGCTGGAATGGGACAATGAACTGCAAGATGCAAATGGAGCAGAACTGATCAAAGTGACAGACCCCGTGCCCAGTTGTTCATTTTGTGACCATTTTGGTTCATCTTGTGTGCAGCCCTGGCTGGGCTCTTGTGCTGCCCAAAGCAGATCTATGAAAACCTCCTAATAAATCCCTATTTTATTCTTCAGCTCTGTCCAGCCTCTGCTCTAGCTGAGCCTTCACAAGGCATCAGAAGGATCGCTCACAACAAAGCCCAGAGCAAGGCAGCTTTGCTGGCTGAGCTCCCCTCCGAGCCCAGCCACCCCTCACTGGTGGCACTGAGCATGGTGRAGCTGAAAGACCCCTAAGGGAGCGTTCCCAGCCCTCAAACCCAGCAGGAACACGACACTAAGACAATCCTTCAGAAATGTAATTAGCTGCCTTCGTGGCAGCTGCATATTAGGAGAGCTCAGAGGCTCGGAGAAGTGGGCTCCAGTGGGTGAGAGCCAAGGCTTGTCTTTGAAAGCTGCATTAGGAAGGGGGGAGAAGAAAAAAAAAATAGAAAAGAAAACGTTCTAATATTACTTAATTAGCCAAGACATCCTGAGATGTAATTGAGCTTGGAGGGCTAAATGAAGGCTGCGCGTGTGAGACCGGCGGAGGCTGATGCATTTATAATGAGAGCACTTTGCAAGGCAAACAAGGCCCCACTGAGGGACAGGGGGCAAAGAGGAAGGACAAAAAGGGGGCTGGGCAGGTGGTGAGGTGCCTGAAGTTCTCCTGGTCCCTGCAGCTTCGTGCAAATTCCCTTTCCCTCTGCTCAGGCTGGGGGAAGTGAGAGTGGGGATGTGGGTACAGCAAACCACAGATCAGCTTGCTCATGGCTTGGATGCTGAAAACCCATAAAAACCCCTTAGTGCCCAATAAAAAGGGTTGAGGTGCTGAAGTTCTCCTGGTCTCCAGCAGCTTCGTGCAAAGTCCCTTCCCCTCTGCTCAGGCTGGATAGAGGCAGGAGGGAATGAGAAGGGTTGGGCATGTGGGTAAGCAAACCACAGAATCAGTTGCTCATGGCCTGGATGCTGAAAACCCATAAAAACCCCTTAGTGCCCAATAAAAAGGGCTGTATCACACTGTCAAAGACACCCCTCTAATGCAGATCCAAACCTGAGTCATCGTTCAGGCATCTCAAGCATCCTCCTGGGGAAGCCTAGGGGTGTCACAGACATCCTTTCACTAAAAATCCTTTTTAGGATTTTTTCCTTCTGAAGCTGAGGCCGCAGAAACAAAAGGTAAACAATAGGTTATCTGCTTCTGTGGAATGCAACAGGGCAGTTCTGGATGGCCCAGATTGAGTGTTGGGAAATAATGGCCAATCCAGAACTGACTCTCTCGACACAGTCCCGAGAGAGCAGGGTTTGTTATCATTCTTTCTATTCTATTCTAAAGTAGTTAGCAGCTTCGGAAACTCTCCTTTTTTTCTTTTTAAGTAGAGTATAATAGATGTAATATCATAACATAATAAATTCAGGCCTTCTGATCATGAAGCCGCATCTCATCTCTCATTCACCCCAAAAACTCTTGCGACCAACCGCGACACTAGGGCAGAGATGGGGTGAGACAGGAGCAAAGTCATCCTCCGGCAGGGGAAGATGAGAGGGGAAACCCTCCCCAGAGTGGCCAGTGTGCATCCCCAGTGCTCCTGTGAGCTGGAATGGTGGCCAGGCCCAGGAGGCCAGAGCCCAGTCCTGGAGAGCATTCCTCTCACCCACTGCAWGCACACAAGCCCATTCCAGCCCTGATTTACATACTGTACAGAAGGAGACATTCAAATCCAAAYGGTTTATGGTAATTAACACTCATTTAAATATTATACTGGCAACCATCACTTCCAATCCTTCTCAGCCTTTGAAGGGGCTCCGTGTGCACATTCATATGTACAGGGAGATTTTAGAGGGATACTCCATCTTCTCTCCTGATTGCTGCCWTCCCAGAAAAAGGATGTTTAATGTTCATTAATGGTTTCATTTGGAGAAATTACTGTGAAAAGCCACCACAGGAGAGCGGATTTTTTTTTTTTTTATGATTATTATTATTTTTGGAAAGAAGGTAATAATGGGGAGGGATGTATTAGCTGAGCATGGCTCTGTGGGGGCTGCTAAAGCCCCGTGATGGGTAACACAGAGCTGCCTGTCACCAGAGGAATGAAGACTGTGGAGATCAAACAACATTTAAGTGGGAACAAATGCATTATTTATCACAAATTAATCCTCCTTTCTCCTTTTTCACCCCAGCAGCAGGACTGGGCCGCACAGGAGGCCAAGAGAACCTGTTGAGCACCTTTGATGGGCCTTGCACTGATCCACCCCTCTGTGATATCAAAAATCAATGGGGAGTAAACAAATCCATAGGTTGTGGTACAGAATAAAGCTGTGAGAGGCTGTGGGTGTCCCAGCCCTGTTTCCAAGAGCTGCTCCAGCAAGGCAGGGCCCTGCAGCCCAGGGAAAGCTGGACCACAGCATCCCTGCAGGATGAGGATGAGGAGGAAGAGAAGATGCCCAYTGCTGCATCCTTCAGGACAGAAATCTGTCTCTTCCCATCACCTGGGGAGTTTCCTCAGGAAATTCTCYTTGAAGGGATATCAAACAACATCCACTCCAGCACCTACCAGGAGTTCAGGCAGGCAGTCCCAGTGACCACAGAGATGCCCCTATTATACTAATGATGTTTTCTGCCCWAACCATCCCAGGTGTGGCTCCTTGTTACAAAACTGGAGTAGCCAGGAGAGTCTCCCTGATCCCTTCAACCACAAATCCCATGAGAAATCCTCAGGATTTTCTTGCAGGGGACAACCAAGTGATGCTGAGAGAACATAAGCAGGAGCCTGAGCCCATTCCAATCACTTGACAAGGTYTTGCAAGATCCATGTTTGCATTAAAAAGAAATTAAAAGCTTTTCCACTCCACTAGCTTGCCCAAAGCCTGCATACTAAATAGTAAATGCTACCTATGAGGTTGAATAAAATCTTCATTAAAAGAAAAAAAAAAAAAGCCAGCAGTCACTGAATACATCATGAACAATGACATTGGGGAGGCATTGTTCTTCTTCTGCCTGATGGACCATGCTGAAACACCTGTTTCTTATYGTGGAACTGTTAATAACTGTCACCACCAAAATCAGGGCTGAAAAAGTGTCATTAAGTCAAGTTATTCCAACCTACACCTGACTAGGAAGGGGGAAAAATCCAGCAAGGAGGAAGAGAGGCAAAGCTATGCCTGAGATAAATGTCAAAGCATAATTGTCCATGTGTCCCCCCCCAAAAAAAAAAACCACCAAAAAAATCCATCTTAGGTGGAGATCTTGCTGACATGAAAGACACAGCTGGGTGGCCACAGGCAGTTTTAACTGATTAACTACAGACATTGACCCTTTCAATTAATTCACCAGGGATTWGTTTCATTCTGATCATCTCCTAAAGCTGCAGCTTCCCCAGAAAGTCAACAGAAAAGCAGTTTCTGTTAAAGGGGYAGGAGGGATGGTTACCAGGGGTGTTTAAGGGGATCCTGACTCAGGGAGGAATGAACATCTGAAGAACACAACTCCTTAGGAATTGCAAGGTTTTTAGCTTCTCAAAGAAACCTGGAGCAATGCAAAACAAACCTTCTACTTTGCACAGCTCAGGCATGGAAATAGACCTGAGTTTATCAGTGGAGGGTAAAAAAATTCTCTCATTCATTTGTTGTGCTGCTCACTGGCCATGTCCGCTTATCTCCCATCACTGTTGAAAGCTTTGCTATAGCAAAAATGGTCATTCCTCCCCAAAATCACAACCAGTTTCCCTCTTCCAGAGAATCACCAAGAGGCCTCTAAGATCATCCAGTACAGCCATCACACCAGCAGCACCACCTTGTTCTCAAGTGCCATCAACACACATTTTTCCAGCATTTCCGAGGATGGYGACTCCACCACTTCCCTGGGCAGTCTGTTCCAATKCCTTTCACCCTTTATGTGAAGAAATCTTTCYCATCTAAACCTCCCCTGGTGCCACTTTTCCTGTAAAGCCCTGGTTTGGTCCCATTTTGGGCAGTTTCTGCCCAGTGGGACCCAATTGCCACCCAAAGCTCAGCTCAGGAGCTGATAATCACAGGGAGTCACAAGAACTCCCTGGAATGGGCTCAACACAAAAATAAAAATAAAAAAAAAATTAAAAAGGTCAATCATCCTGATATTTTCTGTCAAAATGAAAAACTGAGTGGAAATTCTGGCTGGAGCAGCTCTTTGCCCTCAGCTTGGGAATCCATGCAGTGACAGCCTGAAAGCTTMACCACACAGAGCGTCTGGACCGAGTCTCTTTATTTATATTTTCTTGAAACATCAGAGCTTATTCCTGCCCCCCACTTCCCCTTGATCCACAGCCTGGAAGAATTTTAAAAGCATCCACACTTCTCCAGCAGTGCAAGCGCCTTCAACAGTGAGATGCACCTGAGATGACCTTGAAACAAGCCTAAATTAATCTCTCCAAGGCGAGCCTTGAGCMGCGGTCGGGGCTTTGTAAAGCGGGACTCATCCTTTATCTCCCTCKCCCTGACAGCCTGAGAAAGGCTGGTTCAGAGGAGCCAAACAAAACACTCACCTGCGTGACAGAATAGCCAACTCAATCCCCCAAAGGCAAATCCTGTTAGCATGTAAAACCAGGAGAGATAATTGTAACCAGTTCTCAACCTTTCGCTGCGCTGGAAATAATCACTTCAGTGCCACTGCCTGCCTGCCCAGAGACTCCTTTCTCCACAGATTATTTTATTCATTATTATTTCCAGGAGGAAAGGAGGGTGCAAGACTAAAGATGGGGGAATATTTAAGACTGGGTGAAGTTTGGGCAGCCACAGGTTGGTCTGAGCAGCAGCTCTGCTCGAGAAGCGACCCCAAAGCAAAAACCTAAGAAAATGGGTAAAACCAGCCAGATTTCACGCAGATGGATTCAGTCAGGCGAGCCTGGTAAATATATTTTTCTGGGAGATAACAGCTTTTTTTTTTTTTTTTTCCAAGACAAAAGCCAATCTTTGTCTTTTGTGAGAGAGCTTGACCATCTGGACTTCAGAAAAGCATCTGATATTGTGCCACATGGGCAAACGATTAGTTAAACTGTAGGAGGGGAACATTAGGATAAGAATTATGAATCAAAGAAATGCTTGGCCTAAAAAAAATATATATATATATATATTGTAATAGATAATACCAAAAAAGGAGGCAGCCTGGAGAGATTTTGCTGAGCAGGCTGTTCAGTCACCACTCACATTCAACACTTCCTTAACAACGGGGGACCAACACTCATCAAACTCACTGCTCTGGAGGCAAAACAAGGCAAAACAAGGAGTTTTGGCATCATTTGGAAGGAAATGATGCCTTTGAGAGTCAGACTGACAGATGTGGAATGACATTCAACGGGACAAAATCCCAGGCCAGGTTTAAAAGATCAGTGCCAAGGGTGCCAAAGTCAGTGGAGAAGCCCCACCTGTGGGGCTGAGCTTGTCCTACAACACATCAGAGGGCCCTGATGGCAAAAAGGCATCTACAACTCAAAATATTTCCAGGACAGAGAAAGAAAAAACCTATTAACTGCTACCAAAATGGTGAGGTACAGCTGGAATATAAATTGGTGTTCCTGGCCAGCACAGGAGGTCCCCCAACGCAGCATCTCCAAACCCAGGTCTTCTCCAGCCCTCTTCAAACACAAGATTGTCTCTGTTGGAACCCAAACCCAAGGATTTCCCACCCTCAGACAGCCCTTGGGAAGCAGGAAGGGATGAAGCAAAGGGATTTCAGCAGAAATTAAACTGAATTGACTCTGGTGAATTTTTAYGACCAGATACTTTGGGCAAACATTATTAAGCCTCCTTAGGTAATGTAATTAGAAGTTCAGCCCCTTTTATCTAAATATTACACACAGAAAAAAAAATATCCATCATCTCATAAAGTGAGAAAAACGGCTTTTCCTTCTATTTTTTTCTTAATAAAGGGTTTTTTTCCTTTAAAGMCTTCTTTATGCAGGTGAACATTTCATGAGGAATCCTGGGCTTGTTGCAAGTGCATTTGGATTTCTCCTGAGTAAACCAAGAGACAGATTCAGGTTCTACATCAAAATATGTGACAATAATCCTCTTCAGGTGGCTGCTTGAGGGAAGAGAAGACAGCAGCWAAGGCCTCTAAACAGAGAATTACTCAGCTTTACCCAGCAACTTCTGTCTTTATGGGCAAAACCCACTCACTGTGAGCAAGAATGGCCAGAAATTGAGACAAAATGGTTTTTAGTCAGAGGATGTCAACTTGCCAAGCCCAAGATCTCACACAGAGGGGAGAGAAAAAAGYCATTTCAAATGACACATTTATTTACCCAGGCCACAGATTTTTCTGCGTCATCACGGAGTTTTCAGTGGTTTAGGGGAAAAAAAAAAAAGCAATGAAATAAAAGAAAGAAAAGAGGAAGAAAATAAGAGAAATAAAGCTTCACAGAGCACAAATAACCTGGTATGTTGGGCACTGGCCAGGMATGCAGATGGCTCAGATTCAAGCCCTTCAAAGCAGGGATTTGTACCTCTGTCTCTCTCTCCAACATTCCCAGCGAGGCCCAAGCTATAAACCAATCCTGGGAGTTTCACTCTCACCTTCTGGTTAAAAAAAAAAAAAAAGAAAAAGAAAAAGAAAAGTATCTTGGGTTTACCTTGCTGTAGGAAAAGCCTTCCTTCTGAAACCTCAGGGAGGAGGACTGTGGGATGAGAAAGAAGCAGGTCCCTTCCCTCCCTGGTTTTGATTACAGCTTATTAGCATCATTGCTTGGTTTAAGATTTCCCATAAAAATTCCATTCCCAGCAATGGCCCAGACTGAAAAGTAAGCAAGCATTAATGGGAGCTGTCTCTCATTAAGAGCAGCTCCCCAAGGAATGGGAGCTCCTGGGTGTGTGTGTGTGACCATCTCAGTCGAGCCACCATTTCACAACTCTCACCCTGTTTTCACAAAGGATAGAAATCACAAACTCTTAAGGAAAGCTTAAGGAAAAAAACTAAAATGCTGGAGAAAGGAGAACCAACACAAATTTCTCTGAGAGCCACCAGAGAACCCGCACTGAGGAAAACCATAGGAGACAAAACTCTGCCTTCCCCCACCAGCAGCAGCACTTGGCTCTTAAAAAAATTAATAAATTCCTGTCAGTAATGGCCCAGACTGAGAGGCCAAGCAAGCATTAATAGGAGCTGTCTCTCATTAAGAGCAGCTCCCCAAGGAACAGGAGCTCCTGGGTGTGTGTGTGACCATCTCAGGCGAGCCACAACTTTCACAACTTTCATCCTGTTTTCACAAAGGATAGAAATCACAAACTCTTAAGGAAAGCTTAAGGAATAAAGAAAAAATTGCTGGAGAAAGGAGAAGAACCAACCCMAATTTCTCTGTGGGACATCAGAGAACACACACTGAGGAAAACCATAGGAGACAAAACTCTGCCTTCCCCTGCCAGCTCTTAAAARAATTAATAAATTCCTGTCAGCAATGGCCCAGACTGAGAGGCAGGGAGGGAGAAAAGAGGGTTTTGGAGCTCCCTTTTCCCAGGAAGGGCCGGTCCTTGCAGCCGGAGGGGTCGAGGGCTTTGCTGGCTCCGAGCAGATGGTGTGGACACGCCTGAGCTGGAGAAACCCTTTGTAATGAAACGCCTCTCCCAGAAATTAACCTTAATTAAGGCTTAATATCTGTGTTTGAGATATTAAACCTTCAGAGGAGACYGTTCCCAGCCTCTCACCTCGCACCTTCCCCAGCGTCTCCTGCTGTCCTTGGTGCTGCCACCCATCCTCGTCCCCTCCCTGAGGAAGGTGGCCCCAGCTGCCAATTTGCAGGGAAACGTGCAGGAATGTCACGTCTTGGAGCTCTCCACCCCTCCAGGAAAATGTGACAGGGGGTTCAAAACTTGTTAAGGGGAGGCTGGTGGGAGGAAAGGCACTGACAGACAGTACAATCACATAAGCTGCTTTTCCTCGGGAAACCAGGCTAAAAATAATACCCTGCAATTTGACAGCCTCAGCCCAGGAGAGCCACCAGCGTGCCAGTGGAGATGAGGAGCGGAGCCTGGGTGGGGGCTGGCTCGAGGAAGGCACAGGGACAGCCCCTGTGAGTCAAAAACAACATCCTCAACCCACAGCAGCCACTCCAGATCCATCCAAGTGGGCACAGCTACCTGGAATTCCGTGAGCAAAAAGGCTCCTGTGAGATTCCCCCRCTCCAAACCCACAGCTTGCACAGCCTCACCACKCTGCTGCTGAATTGTCTGCAAAAAAAAAAAGAAGAAAAAAAGAGAAAAAAAGGCAGTTTTATGGCCCAAAACCAGCAGTGCAAGTCTTGCTGTCACAGACACAACTGCACATCCCGCTCCGGTGATGGAGGAGGGAACCCTTGGGTAGTAATTGCTATGCACGGGCAGGGGGAAGAGATCCTGATAGCTTTTATTATCAGGGTACCCAGACGTAAAAGCAATGCCTGCAATATTTATCCATGTCATCACTTGGAGTAAGTGGCCTGATTTGTCAAACGGAGACAAGATTCAGGGGTGCCAATTAGGGGGAGACGGAGGGCGAGGCAGGGGAGGAGCCGTGCCCAGGATTCAGCAGGGCTGCAGGTGCTCTGTCCCAAATGCCAGGCACAACACCACGAGGGGTTTTCACCCGTGAAACACGGGCAGGAAGCCAAAAGAAGAGGGTGAGGGCAAGGCAAAGGGTCCTGCTTGGAGGCCAGCCCTGTGCCCCCTGGCTGGCAGCCCGCAGAGCAGGAGGATGAGGAAGGTTTCCTTTGACTGCCCTCTAATGCCAGCTAGAGGGAAAAGGGGATGCTGCAGGGCATGGCAGCCCTTGGAAAGGCAGCAGGACTTGGGAACAAACCCCACAGAGAGGTGAGAAATGCTGCCCTAAACCTCATGGAGCCCCAGAGCAGAGCAGGAATGGAATTGCTTTTCTGGAGCAAACGCTGCTGACCACACTATGCACCCTCAGGGGGTATTTTAGACCACTGTGACTGGCAGGGATTCCCCTTTTTTTCTCAGAAATCACTAGCCCTGCACAGAAATGATGGACARAAGTCTTGCTGAGGGCTGGGGTGGGTGCTCCCTCTATCCCAGCTGTCAGAATCTTGGCCAGGCAAACCTTCCCCTAGGTAAGCTGAGGCTTCCCAGCAGCAAGGAGACCACCAAGACTGAGGAGTATAAGAGTTTGGTTAAAGTTAGCAAGTCCCAGCCTCCAAACCCCCCTAAATATTAATTGCCAGCCTTAAAACCAATCTCCAGTAATGCCCATCATTGGTGGCACAGGCAGGAGAAAGTCCCTGATGGACAAAGCAATGGAGGGTGACAGCTCCACCTTGAGACCACAGCTTTGGGAGAACTTAAGCAAGCTCTCCAGTGTTCATACCCCTGGATTTTGCCTTGGTCCTTCCCCAGCCAGCAATAGGTGACAGCAATGACCTGGGAAGTGATTTTCTCAAGCAGAAAAGCTTGGCCAGGCAAACTCTCCTCCATGTAAGGCAAGGCTTCCCAGCAGCAGGACCACCGAGGCTGAGTGTAAGAGTTTGCTTAAAAATTTGCTTAAAAGTTTGTTAAAAGTTAGCAAGTCCACGCCTCCAAAACCTCCCTAAATATTAACTGCCAGCATTAAACCAGCCTCCAAATAATGCCCATCACTGGTGGCACCAGGTGGGAGAAAGTGGATGGAGGGGGACACCTCCACCCTTGAGACCACAGCTCTGGGGAGAAGCTTTAGGCAAAGCCTCCCAGGTGTTCATACCCCTGGATTTTTGCCTTGGTCCTTCCCCCTGCCTGGCAATGGTGACAGCAATGGCCTGGGAAGTGATTTTCTCAGGCAGAAAAGCTGGCCAGGCAAACCCTTCTCCATGTAAGGCAAGGCTTCCCAGCAGCAGGACCACAGAGACTGAGAGTGTAAGAGTTTGCTTAAAATTTGCTTAAAAGTTGGTTAAAAGTTAGCAAGTCCACACCTCCAAAACCCCTCTAATATTAACTGCCACCTCAAAGCCAGCCTCCAATAATGCCCATCACTGTGGCACAGTGGGAGAAAGTGGATGGAGGGTGACAGCTCCACCCTTGAGACCACAGCTTTGGGGAGACTTTAGCAAAGCTCTCCCAGGTGTTCATACCCCTGGATTTTGCCTTGGTCCCCTTCCCCCAGCCTGGTAAATGTGACAGCAATGACTGGGAAGTGATTTTCTCAAGCAGAAAAGCTTGGCCAGGCAAACTCTCCTCTAGTAAGCTGAGGCCTTCCAGCAGCAGGACCACTGAGGCGAGGAGTGATAAATGTTAAAAGTTAGCAAGTCCCAGCCTCCAAAACCCCCTAAATATTAACTGCCAGCCTCAAAGCCAGCCTCCAATAATGCCCATCACTGGTGGCACCAGGTGGAGAAAGTGGATGGAGGGTGACAGCTCCACCCTTGAGACACAGCTCTGGGGAGAACTTTAGGCAAAGCTCTCCAGATGTTCATACCCCTGGATTTTTGCCTTGGTCCTTCCCCCAGGCTGGTAATAGGTGACATCAATGACCTGGGAAGGTCATTTTCTCCAAGCAGAAAATACCCAGCACCTTTCAAGAGTGCCAAGAATGTCCCCCAGTGCCAAAGGGGAAGGAGCAAAGCCCTGGGCAAAGCCAAGAGGGAAATGCTGACACCGGGATTCGTCTTGCTTAACTTAATAACTGCGGACACCAAGATGTGAGCTGCTCATCCCACACACCTGCCTGTGGGTAATGAAGAGAAATGGGCACTGTTAGGACACACATCAGTGGCAGGGGATCAAACCTGAGCTGGAAGCTCTTGTGCAGGGAAGTCACAGCCATCACCATCAAACTGTCCGTGTGGAGCAAATCCCTGCCAGGGATTTGGGGCACRGCAGAAGGAAGTGGCCTGGGAGCAAGAGGAGTCTTCAGGAGAGGAGAGCTGATGTCTGGAGACAGCTGAGGCTGACAGGCAGGCACTGACACCCTCCCTCCYCTCCATCAGAGCCTGCCTCCCACCWCTGGGGGCCGGCCAGGAGGGAAGAGGGATGACAGACACATTAGCACCCTCTTCTTCATCTTGACAGCTTGTTTTTGTCCCAGCTTTCTCTTTCGCTAATTATTTCCTTTTGAATTGGAGACTGCAGAAACAAGGTGTCCATGGCCTCCARCTCCTGCCTTGGGGCTGAGGAGGGGGAAAAATGACTGAGGACTCGGAGCTTGGTCTTGTCCTTGCATCAGGAAAGCAGGAGTTTGCCTCCAGAAACATTTGGTGCACGTTTTTTACCATGAAGGTGGTGAAATCAGAGTTTTCCCAGAGAGGCAGTGGATGCTCCATCCCTGGGAATATTCTGGACTAGGCTGGATGAGGCTTTGAGCAACCCAGTTGGGTTTGGAGATTGGACTTTAAAGGTTGCTTCCAACCCAAACTATTTCATCATTCTATAAAATCTTCAGGCCAGAACCTACACTGGGATCTGGGGCTGCTCAGGGAGACCAGAAAGTGGACAAAATCTAGAGTTACTCAAAAACCAGCATGAAGATATGCATGGCAATCTAAAAGGAGTTTGTTTTCCAACCTGGAGGGSCCCTCTGGACACAGAGCATGAATCTCTGAGATCCTCCTTTAAATGAATCCATGGGAAGRGACTCATGAAGCAGCAGAAGGTCAGCGAGGGTGATGCAGACCAGTGGTTTGGAGAATTCTTGTTCTGGATGATAACTGAAGATAAGAAAGGAAAAGGGCACAGGAGAAGGAGTTGGTTTCCACCAGGAAGGCTGAACACAAGCACAGCACAGCTCCTGCAGGATGTAAAAGATTCCTCTGCCCCATTCCAGCCCTGCCACCAACATCCCTTGCAGATTTAGGGCACCACAAGCAAGCGGCCACAAAGATCAACTCCCTGCCCACTCCCAAACCATCACAGCACACACAAGACAGCAAGACAGCACCCAAGGGAAGTGCCAGCAGCCCAGTGTCCCCCTCCCWTGGGACATGAGCCAGGCTGAAAGGTCCCTCCACTCTGCAGCCTCCCGGCCAGCAGAGCCGCAGTGCCCCGAGTGACCAGCTCAGAGGTTCTCCGAGACCATACATTTGTCTTAAATGGGCTGTTAGAGATTTGCTGCTGGTTTTCAAGCTCTGACAGCCTTGTTTTTATTTCAGTTGCCTTTGAGCCACCCCRGGAAATTTTCATATATAAATATGGAAATATGCAAAACCCCGCGGATTTACGGGATCCGACACCGCGCTTTAAACGAATCCCCCGTGAGCTCATCTTCTGCTGGGCCCCCTCCCACAGCACCCTGTCCTCCAGCACGGCCACTCCATCAGGAGAGATAATCCTCCCCAGGCAGCTCTGGCACACATCCACACTGTGGATTTTGTGCGCCTGCCTCCCAGCCCACCAGCATCCCACCCTCTGCCCCAGCTGGGGCAGTGCCATGTCGCAGACATCTTTTATGGAAAATCCTTTCCTTAGGATTTTTCCTCCTGAGAAGCTGAGAGGCCTCAGGAACAAAATGTAAACAAGGTTATCTGCTGCTGGTGAATGCAACAGGTGATCTGTGATTGGTCTCATGTGGGTGTGTTCTAATTAATGGCCAATCACGCAGCTGGCTCGGGCTCTCTGTCCAGAGCAAAGCCTTTGTTATCATTCTTTCTTTCTATTCTTAGTTAGCCTTCTGATGAAATCCTTTCTTCTATTCTTTTAGTATAGTTTTAAATATTAATATATATCATAAAATAATAAATCAAGCCTTCTGAAACATGGAGTCAGATCCTCATCTCTTCCCTCATCTTAAKACCCCTGTGAACACMGTCACAGTGCCCTGCTGCTCCTCTCCCAAAAATGGGCTCGTGCTGTGCCCATCCCTGGCAGTGCTCAGGGCCAGGCTGGAGGGGGCTCTGAGGAACCTGGTCGCTGCTCACAGAATGGGTGCTGGAATTAGATGTTCACTTCCAAAGCGTTTCATGGCTCTGTTTGGATTTTATGATCCAGTTTTGAGCTGGACAAGGCAGCCCTGGGGATACAAGCACAGYRGTAAAGCARAGGRAAATCCACACTGTGCTGCTGCAGGRAAAGCCTTGGTCAGAYCCTGTGTGGCTTCAGAGGAGACARACCCAAGACAAAAATCTTGGGTKTGTGCAACTCCCATAGGGAAAAAAGCCTCTTCTCCCTGCAGCTCCCACCACAGGAAAGCCCTGCTGTCGCTTCAGGGTTAAATCAGAAACTAAAAGCTCCATCTCTCACCATTTTCCATCCCTGCYCAGCTCTGCCTGAGGACCACAAAGCTTTTGTGATGGGAGCCAAGGGCAAGGCAAGGTTTCTTTCTCCTCTGAGAGGCAGACAGCAAAATGCAGCACGTCCCTGGGGACACAGGGCAAGCTCCCAGTGATTCTTTTGGACTGAAAACCCCTCAGGGTCTGCTTGGAAAAATGTCTTTCCTGTTTCTCAAGCCACTCCTGGAGCAGCTGAGCAGCTACAAAATCCAACCCTGAGCTCTCAATGGCAGAAAATCCCCCTGAAACCTCATTCCCCCTGGGCAGGGGCACATGGATCACCCAGAGAGAGGCAGGGCTAGGGGCTCATCCAAGCTGCACAGCCACTGCCATCCCACACACATTAAAAACCACGCTAAAAAAAATAAATCAGTCAATCAAAGTTAAAGTAGTGGTGGCCTATATGAAGCTGACGCATACCCTGGGTTTAAATGAGTGAAAATCGATTAAAAAAGGAGGAAGTAATAATATGYATTTGTTAGTAGAGTGTTAAAGAAGAGGCAGGGCTGATTTCCTAAGCACAGGCAATGCCTCCTTTGTTTAACAAACAAAAAGCTCAAAACACAAAACCTCTTTGCCTRGGAGATGGCAGCACCACTTCCTCACCGAGTTCAGCACTCCACTGTTTTGTATGATTTCTTTTTTTCCYTTTGGCTTATTTTCTGCATCAAGAGAATTTCAATTCCCTCCAAAAGCAACTTGATAAAGATGATAAGAAGATAAAAAAAGTGGGGGRAAAAKTGTTGGTGCAGCTTTTCCTGAAGGAGATGCCTATAAACAGCTGTACTGGAGCATGTAATTCTTTCAGATAAAATGTATTCGTTATTTTCTTAGACACTTTACATTTAAACYCACAAGTTTGGTGTTAGGCCTGCACTTGGTTGTCAGGTTGACACATCCTGATTAACCAAGGAGAATTAACCTTTCTGAGTGCAGAAAAAGCTGATTATTTCAAATAAATCAAAGATTCCTTCCCACTTCATCTCGCATGGGCAGTTGGTTATTTTAAGTCGATCCACACAAACACTTTTTTGGCTGCACATGGCCTGGCATCCGTGGCTTTGTTAAGCTGCTCTGCCAAACCCTGGGCTTTTCCTGCAGCCACCTTTGCCAGAATTCACTGTGGGGAGTCTAAGGAAGGGCAGAGCTCTCATCAGCCCCCAGCTGTGTGTGCCCAAGCCTCCATCACCCCTTTCTGAACCCCYTCCACCATCTCCCACTTCCTCCCCTGGCAGGAATCCTGCCACGATGGATTTGTGACACCATTAGCTCCTGCTGTCACCACAGCTGACAACTCTAAAGGCCCTGGAGAGCTGTCTGCAGAAACACAATAAATGAGATCTCTTAATTAACGCCTCCCTTAACTAAATAAATTAATTTTATGCAGCTGATACGTGGCGTCTTCACAGTTTGAGGGTGACTGAGTMGCTGGAAACGTCCCTCTCCTCGGAGCTATTGGAAAGACTTTTTTTTGCTTGACAGTGTTTCTATAAACAAACCTTGCTCTGAGGTGTGGAGGGAGGGAGGGAGGATGCTGAAGTAAGGAAGAGAAGAGGAAGGAAGAGAAGAGGTAAAGAGAAGGAAGAGAAGGAAGAAGGAAAGAGAAGAGAAGGAGGAGAAGGGAAGAGAAGGAAGAGAAGGAAGAGAAGAGGAAGGAAGAAGGAAGGAAGAGAAGAAGAAGAGAAGGAAGAAAGGAAGGAAGAAGGAAAGAGAAGGAAGAAGGAAGGAAGAGAAGGAAGAAAGGAAGGAAGAAAGGAAAGAAAGGAAGGAAGGAGAAGGAAGAGAAGGAGGAAGAGAAGGAAGGAAGAAGGAAAGGAAGGAAGGAAGGAAGGAAGGAAGAAGGAAGAAGGAAGGAAGGAAGGAAGGAAGGAAGGAAGGAAGGAAGGAAGGAAGGAAGAAGAAGGAAGGAGGAAAGGAAGGAAGGAAGGAAGGGAAGGAAGGGAAGGAAGGAAGGAAGAAGAAGAGAAGGAAGGAAGGAAGAAGAGGAAGGAAGGAAGAGGAAGAGAAGGAAGGAAGGAAGGAAGAAGGAGGAAGGAAGGAAGGAAGGAAAAAGGAAGGAAGGAAGGAAGGAAGAAGAAGGAAGGAAGGAAGAGAAGAAGAGAAGGAAGGAAGGAGGAAGGAAGGAGGAAAGGAAGGAAGGAAGAGGAACGAGGAGGGAAGGAAGGAAGGAAGGAGGAAGGAAGGAAGGAAGGAAGGAGGAAGGAAGGAAGGAGGAAGGAAGGAGAAGGGAAGGAAGGGAAGGGAAGGAAGGAAGCGAAGGAAGGAAGGAAGGAAGGAAGAGAAGGAAGGAAGAAGGACAGTAAGAAGGAAGGAAAGGAGAGAAGGAAGGAAGGAGAAGAAGAAGTAAGGAAGGAAGGAAGGAAGGAAGGAAGGAAGGAAGGAAGGAAGGAAGGAAGGAAAAAGGAAGGAAAGGAGACCGGACTCTGGTCAGGATTGGCCACAAAGTTGCTCTACATAAAGCAGCCACATGATAAAAGCCTCCTCTCTGGCCTTTGATGTCTGGGGAAAAGAAAAAAAACCAAACCAAACCTGAAAGCTTACCACTAAAAAGACATTCTCCTCCGGGTCTGAATCACCAGCACAGCTTTTGGTCCTTGAAGAAATGTGATAATCCAAGGGAACAGACTCAAGGCCAACATCAGATTGTATTATCCAGGTTATCACCAGGGCACCCTGCAGAGATGCAGCCAAGAATTATTTCCTCCTCACTTTCTTTCGCCTGGTGGAGCATGACAAAGACTCTCCCTATTTTCATTTTGTTGTTTTTTTTTTTTAAGGAAATAATTAGATTTTTCAGGAGGCTTGGATTTAAAATCAATTTCCCAATTAAAAAACGTAAGGTTTATAGTTGGTGTAGTTTGTTTGCCTTCTGGGATCGATGCACAGCCCCCAAGTGCCATCGYTGTCACTATTTGGACAAGAACTCTTTAAGTAACCTTTGGGGGAAGTSTTTTCCTGCTCAAAAACAGTTTAAAGGATGGATAACAAAAAAAAGAAAACCAATGCTCCTGCCAAGTAAAACCACACAGGGCAGATAATATTGAGAGGTATTAAAGGCAATGTCCGCTTTCTTTGCAGGAGCAAGGAAAACAGTCTCCARAAAAATGAGAGATTGGAGGAGGTGGATTTTCTGATGTGCCTTAAGGGGCTGGTTAACTCCAAATTCCTCCCCTGAGGGGCACCACCAGCACCTTCTTTTTGCCCAGCTCCCTCCAAAGGAATTGGTTCAAGGCTAAACTCTCTTATCACCTACAAGCAGAGCCTGACCTCTRCCAAGTCCTATTTCTTTGGGGCAGGGTCCTTTTTCTCTGGTGGTTCAGAGCCAGAAGCTGATTACTGCAAGCCAGGAAGGAGCAYTCTGACTTTTGTGGTGTTTACAGCTTTTTATCACAGAAAAAATCCACCTGCGCCAGCTATAAAAATAGATAAAATCTCCCAGCAAAGCCTGCTCTCCTCAAGATCCCCTGTCACTAATAAGTCCCTGTGCTCTCTGGGAATGTCCCCTCACAAGCTGTAAGGTTTTCTAGCAGTTTAATCTGGCCTGTGATCCTGGCTTAGAGGAACTCTGGGAACAACCTGAACGCTGACAGCACGGCACAGCCAGGGTCAGATCAATGCTTCCATCATCTCAGCAAAGACCAAGGGGAAAAGGAAGACAAGCAGGTTAAAAAGCAATTTTATATCTTTTTTTTTTTTCACGTAGCAGGGGAGATGTTTTCACCCACAGAGCACAGGAAGCTCCTTCATGGCTGTGTTTTCACTTCCTTGCAGGCAGCGGTGAGATTTCGTCCCCTGCAATGTAAAATAGATGTGGAGGTGGCCCAAAGACAACTTGGAAGGAGGACAGGGAGKGGAGTCAGAAGCAGTGAGTGGTGCTGGGGGAGCTGCAGGAGCCCGAGGGCGAGGAGATGTTGGAAAGCCATCACAACGAAGTGAAGTTGTTGGAGGAGGGATGCCGGGGGTTGGCACCCGAAGGGAATGAGACTGCACACAGCCTCCAAGTCTCTTAGGCTTTCTCAGAGCCCTGGTGCCACCAGAGAGCATTTGATGAGCTGAAAGAAAAAAAAAAAAACAAAAAAAACAACCCTCACCTTGCATTTTAAAAAGTGTCTATCTCCTGCAGCCCAAGAGGGAAGAGTGGTGGAGGAGGGAAAAGTGCAAATACCCCATACAAACTGCAAGGGAAGGAGGGAATTGGGAGACAGGCAGAACCTCAGGCTTGACTCACACCTATTGATGGAAATTAGATGAGTTTGCCTGCAACTGCCTCCTTCCCACACTTTTTTYCCCCCTCCCAACTCATCCTTTGATCCTTCTCACTTAAAGAAYCCCTAATTCTTGTGGACACATTTTGTCAAAGCTTGAGAAGACACCAGGGATCAGCAGGAAGGGAGCTCTCCCTCCAGGAAAGGAGGGGAAAGCTCCTTTTCTCATCTCTGAGTGAGGGGCTTGGTCCCCTGATCCCAGGGCCAGAAGCTGTGACAAGCCCTGTTTCAGTAGATTTTTTGACCAGGATATTCTCTGAACAAAGAAGGCAGATCCTCTCAGCTGCTGGCAAAAGAAGAGAGATTCTGGTTCAATAATTTTTACAAATTTTTTGCTTCCATAAGAAAGAGGGAGAAATCATTTAAGTTCACTTATTCAGTGAAAAAGCTCTCCCCAAGATAACCTGGAATTTGAGGGGAATAAACTGAGGGACAAGGCATGGGGGATTGCTGAAAAGACACCGGGGATCAGCAAGCAAAATAAGAGTTTCCTGTTTGAAAATATTTTACAAATTTTCTTGCTTCCACAAGAGAGGGAGAAATTCACTGGAGTTCAGTTTTCAGTGCAGGAAAGGTCTCCCCGAGATAACCCTGGAGTTCTGAGGGGAAAATAAACTGAAGGGACAGTCATGGGGGTACTGCTGAAAAGACACGCGGGGATCAGCAGGAAGGGAGCTCTCCCTCCAGGAAAGGAGGGGAAAGCTCCTTTCTCATCTCTGAGTGAAGGGCATTGGTCCCACCTGACACAGGGCCAGAAGCTGTGACAAGCCCTGTTTACAGCAGATTTTCACCAGGATTTTCCTCCAAACAAGAGGGAAGGTCCTCCAGCTGACAGCGAAGGAAGAGTTTTCCGGTTTCAAATTTTTACAAATTTCTTGCTTCCACAGGAGGGACAGAGAAGGGTAGAAATTCACTGGAGTTCACTTTTCAGTGAAGAAAAGCCTCTCCCCGAGATAAACCTGGAGTTCTGAGGGGAATAAACCGAGGGACAAGGCCATGGGGACTGCTGAAAAAGACACCGGGGATCAGCAAGCGCAATAAGAGTTTCCGGTTTGAAACTTTTTGAAAATTTCTTGCTTCCACCAAGAGAGGGAGAAATTCACTGGAGTTCACTTTTCAGTGCAGAAAAGGTCTCCCCGAGCATAACCTGGAGTTCTGAAAAGGGAAATAAACCGAGGGACAAGGCTGTGTGGGACTGCTGGAGGGGACGAGAGCTCCTGCACRCGCGGCCGTCACCGGCGTTCGGTGCCCTGAGATGACATTATCACTTCTATCCTCATCTCTCCTTTCCAATTCCCAGGGAGTGAAGTGAAAAAAAAGAAGWTTTTGAGGGGCAGGCAAGCACAAGTGCACTTTGGCAGCGCTACCAGCACAGTGCCTGCTGGCTGTGCTCATTGGGGCAGCTAAAAGCAGCAGGAACAACCTCAGGAGAGGCATGGGAGACCATGGGATGTGCAAGACCTGGTGTCCCAACCCTTCTGACATGGTGTCCCTTTTCTCTCCACTCCAGATGGGATGTAACCCCTTTATCTGAGGATTTACCAGACACAAATGCATTTGCTGCCCCTATTTCTCCCTCCCTCAGCTCTCAGCCTCACTGGCTGCTTGAGGRCAATGTTTAGAAGCTCACAGGTTCCTCTTTCTTTGTTTAAATAATTTTTAAAAMCTGTTTTTTTGGTTCCCTGCTGCCTTCGTGGACACACCTCAGCTAAAACTGTGGTTGCAATGACATATCATTCATCCAGGGCCTGAGAGGGAGCAAAGAAATTGTTCACTCGCTCCCCAGACAAGCACAGGAAAGCCAATACTCCCTCCCATTCCTGCTGTTCCATTAAACTAATTTTATGCATGAGGTGAGATCGCATCTTTCCTAAAAATAATAGTAAGAATAATTGTAATGAATACATTTTTCTCCAGTGACAGCACCAGTGATGAGGTTTTGCTTTACCACGAAGCAGACTTTCCCAGAGAGCACATCTACAAGCTGCCTGCTTAAAAATGCACCAGGAGCAGCCAGAATTAGGGGATGTATGAAGCTTCCTGGGTTATTCCAGAGTAGAAAGGTTAAGGAACCACACAAACCTCTTCCCAAAGCAGTGGATCAATACCTGYAGGGTCCACACACACAAGTGGAATGAGGGCATGAACTAAGACCACAGAATTTCACAGCTACTGACTTTGGGAAGAATTAGGCTTTAACAAATCCAAAACAGGACTCTGAATGCAGCACCCCATGGCAAAAGCCCAATATCCAAAGTGAAGGCAGGAATCTCCAGTCCCCAGCTCACCCGCAGAGAGCTCAAGGATGACTCCACTCATTCCTGCCAAGCCCCAGACCCCAGCTGTAATGAAGAAGGGGAGAGGGGAAGATAAACAGATAAATCAAGTCCTTGCAGRGATGCCAAGAATCGCAGTGGCAGCTTTGGGGGGGAGAGAGCACATTACAAGGAGAGGTCTCAGGAGAGAGCCTGTCTGTGCCACGYGAGAAGGATGGGGGGGAAAAGCTTTTAGCACCTGTTTGCTTGCACTTATAAATAAGAAAAGAGGCAACTGCAGTTAGAGAGGGAGTAGGCACCAATCTCTCCTGGAATCCTGGTTGCTGTCCCCTCGGTGAACCCCACACTTTGCTGCAGCTGCCAGAGGAGGGGATGGAAGGGATGGARGGGATGGAARGGATCGCATCCCGCTGCCTGCCGAGGGCGGCGCGGGGGAGGCGCAGCTCCAGGCACACAGCAGACACGGTTCCCAGAAAGGAAAGCTGAGAAACATAGCACCTATAATGAGAGGGKAACAGGCACAAATGCAACAGCAGAATTAAAAGCAGGGAGAAGTCCAGAGCAGAAAAGCAGAGCTTCAGCACGGGCAAGTTTGCAGCATTTGGGCAGCCCTTGAACCTGGTTTGCTCTGCCAGGGTGATGCCTGTGTAGGCTGAGCTGGAACAGAGGCCAGACAGAGTTACAGAATAAAGCAGGGATTGATTAAAAGGATCTCCTGAATGGATCCACCTTGGGCAGCACAAGAGCCCAGCCAGGGCTGCACCCAAGGTGAACCAAAATGGTCACAAAATGAACCCAAGGTGAAACAAAATGGTCACAAAATGCACAACCGGTCACGGGGTCTCTCACTTTTATAAGCTCTGCTCCATTTGCATCTTGGAGTTCATTGTCCAATTCCAGCTCCAGCCCATGAACTCCCATCCTTGTTTTTCTCTCTCCAGCCCACGTTGTTTGTGCTCTTGGGCCTGAGATTTGGATCATTTGTCCTTGGTCCCCAGCTGGAACAGGAATTGTTTTGTCTCCCTGCTCTGTGCACAGAGCTCACCATCCCCTAAATATGAAGCCCAGCCCCACACACTAAAGCAGCACAGAATGGGAAAAATATAAAAGCTAAACCCTGAGGCATCAAGGGCACTCAGCATTCCCAGCCAGAGGAATTCACACATCCATGAGGATGAGGAGGCCCTGGCTAACAGAGCAACCCAGTGGGATACAGGAAAAAGCCCTTTCCCACAAGCAGGGATGGAGATGCTYCCTCCAGCATTTGCTCCCAAGGCTGAATATGTTTAGCAGTGACTGCAGAGAGCTATTACAAGCAAGGTTATGGACACTGAGGTCCCTGATTAAAGATCTGGACGTGCTGTGCTAAGAAGGGCATCTCTCTGTTTGCAATCCACACACAAGGTCACAGAGCACAGGTCCCTCCAGCCAGAGGCCAGAATAAAACAGCTATTTAATACAAAAGGGTGCCCAGACCTCCTTTTGTCCCTGCCACRGGGTGCCCTGAGCACGCCAGGCTTTGTTTGAGGTGGTTGTGACCCAGAGGCAGCTGTGGCCTCCACACCTCCCCAGCTGAATCAGCATCTCCTCCTTGGAGACCTGTGTCYCTTGGCTTTGCACCATGGCTTGCAGGAAAGGCCACTGAAGAGAGCAAARGCCTGAATTATAACAAGAAACAGAGACCTGGGAAGGGAGAAATGCAGCAAAGCAATTTGCAAGCCCAGGTCTCTGATCACGAGATGGACACAGAACCTTTGCAGCACACACAGCAATCTCTTGGATTTCCCAATGCAGAATTCCGGGGTTTTTTCCTGTAGGAGAAAGTTAAGGCTGTTGGCATCCAGCATCAGAGGGCTGTGCTTTGGATTGAAGGCACTGAACACCAGCTCCTCACTCCCACTGGAGGCTGAGACAGAGCTGGAAGAGTTTTTCCTGTCTGGTGTGAAGTTACCCCTGTAACCTCTGCTCACCCTGAGACTCGAGCAAAGCCGCGCCAGAGATGTGACACTGCAAGAGGCAAGGACCACAAGCACTGCTGGCTGAGCTGACTTCCCTGTCGGTGCCTGGGCTCAGAGCAGAGGAGAAAACCAGCTGTGACAGCCCAGCAAGTGCAGCAGTGAGGCCGTGGAGCRCAGCCAAGGCGCCGTGACCTCCCCGTCCTGCTGGGGAGAGCGGCASGACAGGGGAGCAGCCCTGGCTGCATCAGCCTCCTGGCTAATTCCACCAGCACTCAGAGAGAAGCCACACCATCAGCTATTCCCCAGTTATTTTTAGCAGCTGATGACTCTCCTGGAGGCACGCCAGGGTGGCAGGTCACAGGGGTGACTGCAGGAGGGACAAGCACGGCCCCTCTGCCAGGACAGTGCCAGCAGCAGTGGATGCCAGCCCAGGCTTGAAGGAGATGCTGATAAAGGTGCCAGCAAACAGAGGGCAAGCTCCAGCTGCCATCCCTCCATCCCCATTCCCTCTTTTTCCCCTCCCCTGGGGTCTCCCTGCTGCCAGCTCTGTGCTCATGTATCCCAGAGGGGATGCTGGGCTGGCAGCACGGGCACAGAGAGATCCCTTCCTCCAAAACACAGCCAAGAGTCCATAAGTAGTGCTGAGGAGGGAGAGAGGGCATTTTCCMTGCTGAGGAGGGRGAGAGGGCATTKTCCMTGCTGAGAAGGGGGAGAGGGCATTTTCCCTGCAAAGGGACCACAGGAAAAGCCCCATGGGTCACGTCCTGGGCTGACCTGGCAGCTGCTTTGCAGCACCTGCAAGGCAAATTGAACCTGCCAGCTGGGATCACCACTTCCCACAGCCCTGGCCAGCACCTCAGCTGCCTTGGCATCTCTCTAGGCTGCTGCTGGCCATCAGGAGAAGGAGCCCTGCTTCTTAGGCTGAAAACTAATGACCTTTTCCTTTATGCTATCAGATAGATACACCAGAGAGGCATGAAGGAATGCAGCTCCAGCAAGGAATTCAGCCTGATTTTCCATCTCATCTAACAGATTTCCCCCAAAACAGTGTCTGGGACAGCATCCCAGCAGGATGAGGGCAGTGGGAAGAGGAGAAGAGCAGCTGGACTCGAGCACAGCATTGCCCCTGGGTTTGAGTTTCCACAGCATTATGGATTTACTCCCCACCTGCACCCAGGGAAAACACTCCCATGTCTGGCACAGCAGAGCTGGGCTGGTGAAATCTTCATGTGGAGGCACCCCAGCCAAGCAGAGCCAAGGTAATGCTGAAWAAATAAGGAGAAGGCATGAGAATTTCTATATTCCTTTGGCTGCTTTAGAACCCAAACCAACAAAGGCAGGAGCTGAGGAAGAAAATGGGATATTCAGTGCTTTGAAGTCATTCTAYAGATGTGTGATGCAAAGGGCTTAATCTGGGGGGAAAACAAGGCACAGCCAACTGCCTTGTACTTGGCTTAGAAGGTTTGACCTGGCTGGGATCAGAATAAATGTAATTGTGACAATGACAAAGCTGCCTTGGGGCCATATCCTGTGGTCCATGGGGGTGGCGAGGAGTTGGAAGGAGCAGGCGGAATTTTGCAAATTCAATTCTTCGCAATTCACCCCCTTCGAGGTCTTGGCAACATCAAAGAGAAGTTTGAACAGTCCCACCCAGTGCTGTGCCCACAGCATCCCTCACCCCACGGCTGGGATTTGTCCCACACAGCCCAAATCCCTCCCTGGTGCTGCCAGGGCAGCTGGGATCCAAACAGAGCCTTCTGCCCCTCCCAATGGGGACCCCCACAGTCCTTCCTCAGTGACCCCTCCATGAGGTTTGAGCACACCCTGCTGAGAAATTCCCCATTTTTACCCTCCCATAAATGATTTATTCAACTTTACCTGCAGCCCAATTACACAGCGTTAAAGGGAGTAAAAAACCTTGATGCATGCAAACTGTTGCTTTACTAAATTAGTTTGGTTGGTTGCATTGTTTAGGGTTATTATTTTAATGCATTCTGATCTGATRTCTGTTCTACTTTGCTCTACGAAAAAAAAGGACTGAGAAGAATGAATCTCAAACCCTCAATAAAGACAAGATTTAGCAAAAAATGGGCATTAGAGGGTTAGAAACAGAAGTGTTTGAGCTGTGAAGCAGTGAGGAAATGAGGTGAAGCATCACAGCAAAGGGGGTTTATTTCCCACATCCCTCCCTCCCTCCCTCCCTCCCCAACTTCCCTATTGATCCTGATAACTAAATATGTAATTGCAATGAACTGCAGGCAGAGTGAAGTTCAAACAGAGGCACTTTGCAGTCCTTTGGCAGAGCTGTGTGCGTGCAGAAGGCAGCAGTAGCACCAACCCTGCTCCCTCATCAAGAGGAATTGTCTGGATGTGGGATGGAGCAYGCACGTGGCTCGGGTTAAGCTGTGACACTCAGAGAATGTGAATGAAGACAGGAGTTTTTGAAGGCCTTAGAAGAATTAGGCACCCAAAACACACAGGCTGGCATTTAATTCCCCTGAAAACCCAGTATTTCAACTGCCTTGCTGAAAAGATTTCCTTTGATAATCCAGAAAGCTGACATAATACCTGACAAAGACTTCTAATTTTTCTCTTTTTTCTCCGGCACACTTGGGATTCAACATTATGATTCGGTTGAAGGAGGAAATTTGGTCTTATGCTTCTCCTTGCAAGGCCTCCAGCCTTTTGGGGAGTTTCACGGGGCTTCATTATGGTAATAAATGAAGAAAAGCTCCAGCTTAGGGGACCAGGTACAACCTGCAAGCAGAAAAATCCCTTTTCTTCCTCACACCCGCTCTCATCCCTCCGCTGCCCATATTTTTAGCAAAAAGTCAACCTAAATATTGAACTATTGCTGCACCTAAACCAAACACAAAAATCAAATTTCACGAGCCAAGAGCATCAGTGATGCCCTCCTGGAAGCATCCCTGCAGGCAAGCAGAGCTCAGCCACCTCCCTGCCYCATCCCCTCCACAGCAGCTTGAGGGAAACCTTGAGAAAAGGCATTCAAAAAGCCAACAAAGTGATTCTGAAGTTTTCCTATCATTTCCCAATCTGAGAAAGAGCTGCCCAAATGGGATATCTCCCAGAAAGAGCTGTCCAAATGGGACAACTCCCAGGGCTTAGGCTGCAAGCTACTGCTGTCAGCATCCATGGCTCCCAACACTCTGGATTTTCCCAAAGCCCTTTTCCATCACTGGGACAAATTATTCTCAGCACCATGTGATGCCAGGGCTGGAAACAGGCTCTGATTACCATTTTGTGCCTATTTAACCCAAACAGGACACATCAGAGCCCCTCCAGTGAGTCTCTTACCTGTGTGGGGTTTGGCAGAGACACCTCGGTTGGAAGACACCAACTGTCCCCCGTCTGGACCCCTCCGTGTGAGAAGGACAAACGGACAAAGAAGGATTGGGCAGAGATTTAAAAAAAAAAAAAAGGAAACTAAAAAGGACCAGGAATGCTGCAGGCTCCTGGCCATGTGGGGAATTTATTGCTGTTAGAAGAAAGCCACCTGCATCAGGAGGGAGCAAAGCCAGCAACTGAGATCCGTATCAGGCGACAGAAAGGAGGGTGGGACGTGATGAGAATTGGCATAAATAGGAGGCTGAGGCAGAAATGACAGGAAAATAAGGAAAGGAGAAGGAGTGTTGGGCTGCATGGCATCCCTGGGTCATCGGATCCAGCCCTCCTGCTAAAAGCAGGAAGGGTTTTATCCCCTCTATTCCCACAGGGGGGCTGCTCCATAGTCCGACTGCTCTCTAATTGTCAGAAACAATCTTCCAGTTTCCAGGCTGAATTTATTCTGGGMCGGTTTATGTACATTTGTTCTTGTGCCAACACTGTCCTCGGGCATAAATAGTTCTCCTCCAGTGCTGCTCTGCCCTCCCCATCTTCCACCAGTGTATTTATAGGCAGCTATCTTCCTCAGCTTTCATTCTGCTAATTTAATTAAGCCAGGCTTTCCTTGTCTCCCCTCCAAAGGCACCAGCTTCATTTCTTTTATCGTTCYAGCAGCCCTTTCCCAGCCCTGCTCTCCAGGCTGGCTCCAGCATCCCTCAGAAGAAAACACAAGGCACACAATCACCAGCAGTGATCTCCCCTGAAAACAGATGCTTGGGAGCACGGTGCCTAATTGCAAAGGAACAGAATCAGGCTCCTCTCTTATTCTGTCAGCTCTTCTGGATCAGTTAAGGACCATAAATAGTGCTGTGGAGCAGGAGCAGGTCCCGGGGTGTTTGCAATGTGTTCAGTTCACATTTCGGCTGAGTTGTCTCGCTGCGATCCCGCACTCGTTCTTCTTTTTCCAATTATGCTACAGCACTTTGGGAAACCACACCATGTCCCTGGGATTAAATATGATCCTATTTGGTGCTAGACAGCAGCTCATATTGCAAAAGGAGAAAGCTGTGGCCAGCAGAGGGGATGGCAACAGGAGTTTTCACTCCTGCTTTTCCCAGGAAAAGAGAACTCCACGGGATGTAAATATTGCTGCTTCACTGAGCACTGGGGGAAGAAGTCTAACCCATGGGCTTTCTAACAATTAAAGACCACAAAAAAGTAGCAAAATGTGGCAACATGGGATGAGAACTTGGACTTTRCTGATCCTTGTGGATCCCTTCCAACTCAGCATATTCTACAATTCTTTTTTATTTAGATATACGTCGAAGAACGCCGATAACATCAGATCTTTCATGCCCCTTTCATTTCTCATTTTCTAGCTAGAAGATGGCATTTCCTTCAACATGAGTTGAATAATAAATACAGCCTGAGGACATGATGGTCTTTGAGGTCCTGTCCAACCTTAGTGGTTCTGTGATTCTGTGAGGGAATTGCCATCCTCTTTCCAGGAGGGAGTTTGTGTCTGGACATGACATCTTAAGAAAAACAGAGGCACAGAAACTCAGGATCCTGTCAGAAACTCAGAACGCTGTCTTTGCAGCTGGTAAAGGCTGACAACTAAAACAAGACTCTGCTGAAGAGCAGCTCTGATGATGTTTGTTAGCCCAGCAAAAACTGCTTTCTGTCTCGTGTAAGAACCTTCTGTCCCCTTCTCACCAGTGACCCAGACCAGCTCTCAACAACTCCACACAGAATCCCAAACTTCTCACACTCCATGTCAGTCACCACCACCCCACAGAGGTGCTTGAAAAGGATGTACTCCCCCTTCTCTTTCCTTGCTGGTTTTGTCATTCTGACAAATGGYTGATGTGTTGGTTGAGTTTCTAACGCTGCTGGAAATGGTTGTGACTTTCATGTTTTCCAGCAAGCACCATGATTTCCACAAAGAAATGAGACATCAACCAGCCAGAGCTGTCCCTGGCACYACCAAAAGCAGAGGTGAAGGGATACAACACTGTTTCCATGGCCATTAACCTGGAGAAGTACCAGGGCTCCACATGGCAGAGCAGAGGAACAGGGAATTGTCCCCATGTGCCACCACATCCCTGCTGAGCTGTTTCCACACTGCATCCCAAACTGCTCCTTGCAGACCATTTCCTGGGATGATTTTTGATCCCCCAGCAAGCAGGACAGGCTCCCTCCAGCCCAAACTGAGGAGAAAAGGTGCAGCTGGAGACCAATTTGCTGCAGCACAACCAGCAGAAATAGCGGAGAAAAATGGAAATATCCCCCAAGAATCCCCAGCTTTTCAATAAATAAGGAAAGCTGCTGTCRAGATGTAAAATAGGCAGGTGTTATTTGTGGGAAAACAAATTGTGGTGGGGTGCAATAGAGCCAGAGGAAGAGTCRGGCACAGCCTCTCACTCTCATTTCTTTGTGGAAATCACGGTGCTGGCTGGAAAACACGARAGCCACGACCACTTCCAGCAGCGKTAGAAACTCAACCAGCACATCAACCATTTGTCAGAATGACAAAACTAGCAAGGAAAGAGAAGGGGAAATACATCCTTTTCAAGCACCTCCACGGGGGATTTGCAGAAACTGGGTGAGAAAAATTAGGGAAATGGCAAACTCACTTCATTTATGATTTTACACCTCTGAATCGTTGGGGATTTTCTGAGCCGGCATTTTCTGTTCAAAGAGAGAAGTGCCCACTGCAGAGGACTCAAGGAGGTCTTGTAACAGGCTCTCTCAGGTAGAAACAGGCAGATTTAGAGCCAGGGKTTTTTTTTAAGATGATTAATACCAAGAGAGCAACTGCAAATCACCCAGCACTGTGGAAACATTAACTTTTAATTGCAGCGTGGCAATTCCTACAGCCTGTGCCCTTCCCCTGCATGGAGCTCACAGGGGAGAGGGCTGGCCAGGCTTCCCCTGGCCACTGCTGAGGAAGGAGATGGATGGGCAGCCCCAGGGCAGCATGACTGATTTCCCTCATTATCCAGAGCAGGAAAATGGGGTGGAAGGGTGGCAGCATCCCTGGGTGTGGGGTTTGTCTTGTTCCAGCTCAACG
The DNA here is from genome assembly GCA_002167245.1 of Sporophila hypoxantha. Classification (NCBI taxonomy): domain Eukaryota; kingdom Metazoa; phylum Chordata; class Aves; order Passeriformes; family Thraupidae; genus Sporophila; species Sporophila hypoxantha. The sequence continues at coordinate 262,847 of NDFG01000178.1, forward strand.
TGAGCAATTAGTGACAGCAGGCATTTTTGACAAGGGTTATGTGCTGCATCACAGCTGGGGAGCCAGGTAGGAGGAGCCTTTCCTTCCAGGACAAATTGTTTTTTATTGTTGTCCCTCCTCCAGGGAGCTGTCCCCTTTCCACAGGTGGAATTAAAGCTGAAACAGCTGGTGCTGCCCAGGTGTGATAGAGGAAAAGGACCTCTTGATGATGAAGCCTCCAACCATCCTGAGTTAATGCTTGCACAGCCTGACAAAAAACATTCCCAGAACTTCTTTTGTGAAAAAAAAAAAAAGTGAAAAAGTTCCCAGAAAAGTTTCTTTCTGACTCACAAAGCTCAGTTTAGCTCTTGAGATCGATCCTGAGTTCTCATTTCCATATTGTTATCACTCCCARCTCAATGCCCATAACGTTGAAATTAAATCTTACAGTGAGGCTGCAAAGGGGATGGGTAACAAATCACTAAAAACTTCACCACTTCCCATGGAAAATTCTCCTGCAGTCTCAGTTTTAAAGGCAGGTTAACAGTGGTCTGGGGCTTGGTGGTTTAAGGTGGTTTAAGGTTTTTGGAACTCGAACAAAGGCACCAACCATGACACCTGTCTCTTATACACATCTAGATGTGTATAAGAGACAGGTCTGGGGCTTGGTGGTTTAAGGTGGTTTAAGGTTTTTGGAACTCGAACAAAGGCACCAACCATGACACTGTGACACCCACAGCGTGATGGATGTGTGAAGCAATCACTGCCACTGGCCATAACAGAAATGAAAGATGGGAAATGGTAAATCAGGGTGGGAAGGAGGAGGAGAGAGCACTGGAGGGCTACCAGAGGCACCGTGATGGGGGAGCCCCTGGCTCAGTGAGCATTAATGGATGCAGAGAGGGAAAGACTGCCTGGATTTTTCATTGCTCCCTCCAAACCASCTGCATCCCTCACTCCAAAGGAAAATAAACAAGATCTCAGCTAAACACATCACTGCAACGCCCTGAGCTGCTGCTGAGCCCTCTGCTGACATCCCAGGGTCTGGGGGGGGGTTGGTTCTCAGGAAAAACCCCACTCTGGCAATTTTTTGTCCTGGCTCAGCCCCTTGCTCTGAGGTGGGAAGAGGGCATCTGCCTGTGTGCATAATTGGGCACGTAAATAGGTCAGCAGCAGCTCGTGGGGCTGCTGCAGACACAGATGCATTTTTCTTGCATCCTTAGGCAAGCTGGAAAATGTCACTTCCTCGCTCAGCCATCACTAAACATTTTGCTGCCCTCAGTGCCCACCTGCTTCGTGTCTGCAGCTCTGGGAATAAGCTGGAAGAATAAGAACAGGTTTCTCTTTTTTCATGCATTTTGTTTGATTTTGGTTCCTTTTTTTTTTTAAAGGCACACACAGAGTGATTTAGAGCCCAAAACCGGGGTCAATGTCCCGACCCACTTCTCGTCCCTGTTCTCACCTGGGCCTCTGCAGCATCCTTCACCTCCCTTTTTATTTAAACTGTGTAAGGGAAACCCCGAAACCAGCAAGTTTTCATGGGAATCTGAAGCCCACAGAGCAGAGAAAYGCCTGCAGAGGGGTGAGAGGCTGTTGCACATCCCAAGGGCAAAGTCCTGACCCAGGAGATGGAGGAGCTGCCTGTGCATATCTGCATGCAGAAGGGGTGGCACACATCCCAGAGGGGCTTCTTTCCCTTAGTCCTGGCTCCCCCATCCCTGGGGAGGAACATCTGGAACAGGAGTTCAGCTCCCAGGCAGCTGTTTGATGCTGAATCCCGAGCTAGTTAAAACAAGAGAGTTTGGGGAGCAAGGATGCTGAAGTCCTGAGCTAGTTGAAACAAGAGGAGTTGGGCAGCAGGATGCTTGGAATCCTGAGCTTAGTTAAAACAAGAGGAGTTGGGGAGCAGGATGCTGAATCCTGAGCTAGTTAAAACAAGAGGAGCTGGGGAGCAGGCTCACAGCAGGGTTTGGAACAAGCACAGCGTGGCACATCCTTCCTGACCCCCGTGTGGGGAGGTGAGGGGAGAAAGATGAAAAGGATGAGCCCAAGGGAAGGAAAGGAGCAGGGACACTCAACAAAGCTGAAGCTCTCCAGGAAGGTGGAAGGCAGCTGAAGATGCTTCAAAAAGAACTGTGCTTTCTATCTCCTAGCAACAGATGCCAGCAACAAGACAAAAAAAAAAACCAACCCAGGGAGATGGTCAGGAGATAGTCTTGGTAGAAGAAATGGGGCTTTGCCAAGTSTCACCCTGCTGGACCTCATCCTTACCCTCCTGTGGGCACCACAGCAGTGCCCTCATCCCAGCCAGGCTGGTTTTGCCCCCAGTGGCCAGGGTAGGAGGTTTGGGTGTTTTCAGCCCCTCTTGTTCTCTCTCCCAGCTTAACTTGGGCCAACAGGGCCTCAACAGCTGTGCAAACGTCTTGGTAGCTTAAAGGGGGACCCCAAAACTACRTGTAGGATGATGCTCAGCTGAGAGCAAGCACTCTGGGGTCTTCTGCTGCTCACTATTTCAGGCTCCATCTGCTTCCCTGCAAGTGTATCCATCTGCAAGCAGGGCAATATTTACAGAGCCCRAAGCATCTGGCACCAGGATGCTTTAACCCATTAGGAAATGGCTGGAGGACACCACACTCAGGGCTTTTAAAGACATTTGGAGGGGGAAAAAAAACCTGTGTCTACAGGAAAAWCCCCCCCATGCCCATCCCTGTATCAATTACAGAAGAGGCATTAAAAGGTTTTAGTAATGATTTCTTGTCAATAACCTGGATCTTCAAGTCCCAGTCCCMTTCTTATTCAAACTCTCCAGGGAGCAAGAACATCCCAGAAAAAAAAAGGGACACACCACAGACACATCACAGCAAAGGCAGAGGAAAGATAATAGAAAGGAGATATTGGGCAGAGAAAAAAAGATCAGAGACAGCAATCTGTAGGAACAGAGACAGATCACGAGTTTAAAGGAAGGTGATTCTTCACTCTACGCCTGTACAAATGATTTTCTTCCCTCTGCAGCTCCCCCCTCCCCTCTCCCCTGATGATTTGAAGGCTTTGGGAGCTGCAGTAAGTGTGACTGTTTTTCTGTGCAACTCAGCCAAAGATTTAAGTAGGCAGGAGGAAAGCACTCTCCTTTTCCATCAGCGTTCAATAGAGAGAGAGAGAGAGGGGGGAAAAAAACCAGATACCAATAAAAAAGGGAAGAAAAATCAGGAAAGAGTCCAAGCTGCGAATCGTTAAAACAAACACAACTAGGAACATAAAAACCAAAGAGATGGAGTGGAAAAACACATCCTGGTGATCCTTCCTCCCTCCAACACTTCTCAGTGTGTGTAAGGTCTTAAGGCAGAGATTAATCTGGGCAAACTGGGCTGGCAGGAGCCTTCTCCTCCAGATCTTSTGATCATCCTCAGGAGAGAGCCAGGGGAGGATGCTGGCCCTGGGTTTGCTCAGCCCTTGGGTGATGAAGAGGGGGAGCACAGGGCTGCTGCTGGCTGGGATAAGGCTGCTCTGTGCATGCTGATTGTCAGTTATCCTGCTAATTCAGATCTCTGGGTCCAAAACCCTGCAAAACCCTCTGTGGTGGGGCTGTTTGAGGCAGGCTCTTGTGTTATGGAGGTTTGGTGACACATCCCCCTTGCTGGCCTGAGGAAAACAGGGAACACACAGTCACAGCATCCATCTCTCCTTCCCTTCACTAGTCAGTTCCAAACCTGGCAGTCCATTTTTACTCCATCCAAACCCACCAAACCCAGAGGAGATTCACAGTGGTACCCACAAGTGTTCTCCTCCCCAGTGAAAGCAGGGAACATTTTACTGATTCGGAGGAATTCCTACCAGGAGGAACCACACAGGAGCTGCACACAGAGCCCAAGCACCAGTAAAAAGCAGATWTTTGAGCCCTGCAGATCATGGGAAGGTTCATTTTCATTAGAWCAGGGAAATTCAGTGGGGTGGAGCAGAAGCAGCTGTTACTGATGCAATCAGAACTCACCCTCAGACACGTCGTGTTGCACGAACACAGTTTTCTCTGTCCTTCCCATGCTCCAGTGGCATTCCCAGCTCACAGGAACAGGAATATTGCAGGATGAGGGCTTGGCTGATTATTTCCTCTTCTTTCCAAGCCCTTCATCTTTCTTTGCCACCAAACATTGCCTGGAGCCCATCCAGAACTTTCCAGGAGYGCAGCGCCTTGAGCCTGCATGCCTTGCAGCTTTTCCATTCTTCTTGATGTTATAAAACTGTCTTGTAAAAGCAAAATTAAAGGCTTGAGTGCTGGCCACAAAGCCCTTCCCATGGCCATGTTTTCTGTTGTGTGCAACTCCAAGACAGAAGGAGGGGGGCAGAGAGCTTTATGCATTAAACTTCTTTATAAATCTATKGAAGGTATTTCATCACTTCCCGACATTCCTCTATAAAACCCACTCAGCAACGTTTACAAATTAGAAAATTAGCTTTATGTGCAGGGTCCAGGCTAATGGCACAGCTAAATCTAAGGAGCAGGAAGAGTAGATGCCTCTCCCTTGCCCGTGGTGGGATTTATTTTGCAGCATCCCTTCGTGGAGTAGAAGAATTTCCCTCCCAAGCCAAAGCTTTCAAAGGTCAAAAGAGGTCTGAGCACTGAGTGGAAAGTTTTGGAGAAGCCACGTCTGTGGGGAGCACACAGGGCTGGATGGCTCAGGGCAACATTTGTGCTCCACAAAGACAAAACATTTCTGGAAAACRAGGGAATGCAGAACTGTAATCCCAGGCAAGACAGTTCAAGCATGCAGAGGGGGGCAATACTGAGAACATTCAGGGGAAAGGGACAGTTTTCATTAATCTCAGGGTTTCACACAGGTGCAAGCCTGGCTGCTGGGCAGGGAAGCCTTGGGCAGTACCAACCCAGTGATCTCCCAGCCCTTGGCTATAGCTCAGGGCAGGTCTCTGAAGAGTGCTGAAAACCCCATAAGAGAGACAGGGCCAGCATCAGCCTGAGCTCAGCACAGCACAAGTGCCAGGAAGGGAGGGCTGGGACACTCCAGCCTCTCCTGCCCAGCTCACATCCCCTCTCCAGCCCCTCTCCAGCACACAGAAAGAAGCTTGATGCTGCTCACCTGGTCCAAAAGTGCTGCCAGCCTCCCCAGGCCTGTGAGGAGGGGTCCTATGGCAGAGCAGAGTCACCTCCTGATGCTTTTGGCCACTTGCTCATCCCCACAGTGCCAGGGATCAACACTGCAGGGCAGGAGGGAGCACATTTCACCAGTTCCCTCGTGCTGGAGGAGGAAACAAAAGCTAATCAGCCTCAAGCACAGGGGGCATGAAGGGAGCAAGCATCTTCAAGCTTTACTTCTCTGCTCCCTTTAAAAAAAAAATAATTTCCCTCTGTGGAGTATTAATCACCACAAGTCAGCCTTAGGAAGAGTTATCCATGGAGCCACCCAGGCACTGCAAGGACACTGTGTTAGAGCAAGATTATTTACTTTTATAACCTTTACAGAARCAAGAGATAAGTGCATTAGAACAACGCGCTCGCACACAGCAGCAGCAGCAGCAGTGCCTGCCTGATCCCTCCCCTTTGAGATGCTGCTCTGGATGCCAAAGGCAGAGCCCACAGAGCATCCTGAGCCATTCTGGAATAGCTTTGGGATGGGGTTTTGCTTTTGAGGGCCAGTGACACTCAAGGGGCCACCCAGGGTTGCCCATGGCACTGTGTGGTGGCGGCAGCACCCTCAGAGCCTCCCACTGCTCCTGCTGGGCTTTCCTCTCCAGCAGGCATTGTTCACCAGCAGGAAGCCCCCCAAGCTCATCAGACACAAGTTTTGCAATGCTTCACATCATGGGGAGCCTGCAGGAAGCTGAGAGGCCTCCCCTGACAGCCTGACCTGCAGCTCAGAGGGGTGGATGCTCATCACCTGTCGCAGACATCTTTTCATGAAAAACCCTTTCCTTAGGATTTTTCCTCCTGAGAAGCTGAGAGGCCTCAGGAACAAAATGTAAACAATGGTTATCTGCTGCTGTGGAATGCAACAGGTGCATCTGTGATTGGTCTCATCTGCTTGTTTGTAATTAATGGCCAATCACAGCCCAGCTAGCTTGGACACAGAGCCCGAGACACAARCYTTTGTTATCATTCTTTGCTATTCTATTCTTAGCCAGCCTTCTGATGAAACCTTTTCTTCTATTCTTTTAGTATAGTTTTAATATAATATATATCATAAAATAACAAATCAAGCCTTCTGAAACATGGAGTCAGATCCTCTCTTCCCTCATCCTCAGACCCCTGTGAACATGGTCACAATGGGGAGCCTGCAGGAAGCTGGGAGGGCTCCCCTGACAGCCTGACCTGCAGCTCAGAGGGGTGGATGCTCATCACCCATCACTGAGCCAACAAGCAGCTCTGCACTGCTCCCTTCCTCCTCTCCCTGCCCTCTGAGGAAGAGCTGGAGTTCTGCAGGTGGTTTTTGTTTCCCTGGCACTGTGGCCATGCCCAGAAGCCAAGCACTCAGGGGTGTTGGGGAAGATGAAACAAGAAAGCCCTAGAAATATGATTGTCTGGCAAAAGATTTTGAGAATATGGAAACTATAAGCAAGATTGAGATGAAAGCAAGCTTTGAGACACCTGAGTTACTGAACAACTGGAAAACAATGGTGTGGCCAGCTGAAGGTAATCCTCTTTTGATGGAACAACACCCTCTGCTTGCAGACAGCTCCAAGGGTCAGAGCAGACCCTGCTGGCTTAGCAGAAGGGGCCCAAAGAGGAGTTTTTAGGGTTTAAAATGTAACACAGTATGGTAATGTAATGATTCTTATAGGCTGTATGTAAATGCTATAGGATTTGTGTATTGTACTAGATTGGTTAGTGAGAATAAAAATATTCAACACAGAAAATTTATTGTATTGTAATGGGAACATCACTCTCTTACCTCTTGTCTCTTAGCTCAGCTCTTACTCTTAGCTCTTGCTTCTTGCCTTTTACTCTCTTACCCCTTTTACTCTTCCCCTCTTACTCTCTCACCCTCTCATCCTCTCTCCCCTCTCTCCTCTCAGGCCTGCTCTGAGCTGTGGCTGGCAGCTCCCAGCAGGGCCCTGCCCCAGGCCCTCTGCAATAAACCACAAGTTCCACGACCTAACTTCAAAAATCTCTCATCTCCGTCCGTCCCGACCATGCTACCCCCGTCAATCCTACACAGGGGCAGCTGTTGAATTTTGGGGAGGCATTTCAATTTTCCAGCAAATTCACCTCCCCACCTCTGCCAGTCTGGGACAGCTTTTAAAAAAATAAAAAAAATAAAATCAAAGGTGCATGGAAAAAACACAAGTTACGTACTCAGTCTCTGCTAGGATGAGGCAAACCTCAAAGTGAAAATGTTCTATATCCCTCTTTTCCATTTGCTCCTGAACTTGTGTCTTGCACCTCTGGAGCCACCTCCCATCTCCACAGAGCTCTGTGGGTRACAYCCTGATCTACAGACACAGAAAGGAGTCTCTGCCTACAAGATAAGAGCCACAAAATGCAAATAAAAAGCCCCAAATAGCTCAACATCAAACGAGGTCCATATCTACCCTTTCAAAGGCATCCAGGCTGCAAAACACCACGAGCAATGGCTTTGTTGGGAACATTAAATATGATGCTAAAAACATCTCCCGTGCAAAAACAACGTGCACTTGAGTTTGTTTACGCTGGAACTTTAATCTCTAAAATAACAGGTTTGTTTTAGGCTGAAAAATTAACACCAAGTAATGATTCAAGGTGCCTTGGGCTGGCATGGCCAGGTTTTTGGAGCGGGGGGCTACAGGAGGGGCTCCTGTGAAGTGCCAGAAGCTTCTCCTGGCTCCAGCAGAGCTGGTGCAGCCCATGGGGAGGCAGAGTGGCCCCTGCAGCCCTGGAAGTCCAGGATGGAGCAGGGATCCATCCCCCTGCAGGCTGTGGAGGAAGGGGATGCTCCTGARGGAGGCTGTGATCCCAAGGGATGCCCCATAGAGAGGAGCCCACTGCAGCCTGTGGGGAGCACTCACTTTGGAATATTTCAAATATTTCCTTCCCAAGGGAAGGAGCCCTCCTGCAGCAGGGGAAGGATGAGGAGAAAGAAGTAAATGTGTGACAAAGTGACCACAACCCCATTTCACACCCCATACACTGCTGGGCAGGAGCAGGGGGAAMATTCAGGAGTGAAATTAARCCTGACTAGAAGGGAGGGGTAGGGGGAAGGTGTTTTTAAGATTGGGGTTTATTTCTCATTACACTACTCCAATTTGATTGCCAATAAATGAAATTAATTTCCCCAAGCTGACCTTTTTGCCCATGACAGTAATTCCTGGGTGATCCTTCCCTGTCCTGGTCTCAAACCTTCCATTAAATTTCCTCTCCCCTGTCCAGCCAAGGAGGGGAGTGAAGGAGCAGCTTTGTTGGGMACATGGCATGCAGCCAGGGTCATCCCAGCACCACACAAGGGCTGAAGAGGCTGGGAATGACTCCCCAAAGCAGCAGGGAASTGTTGCAGAGAGTGCAGCCCTGATTTAATTAAAGCCCTAAACATTCTCCAAGCCACACCATCCATCCACCCATCAATATGATGAAAAGACTGCAAGTTCCCTTTAACTCACCCATGAATCTCCTGCTTGGGAGAGCAAGGAAAAATGAACTCTCTCTTCATTCTTCCATTTCCACACCAGCCTGGGCCATTTTGCTGCTCCTGGGACGTGCTAAAGGGAAATATTGCTGTGCAGTGAGCAGGGAGGGGGCTCCAAGCAGGRGCACAGCAAAATCCAGGATGCTGCAGGGATCCCATCCTGCAGCTCAGGCCAGGTGTCACTGCCCCTCCAGATGCTTTTGGTGCCCCTTGGATGCCCAAAAGGATCCAAGACCTCCAGGCTCTGCTGAGCTCCAGGAGTTATTCCAGTTTTTGGGGTCCCTTGGATGCCCAAAAGGATCCAGGCTCTGCTGTTACACTACAGGAGTTATTTCAGTTTTTGGTGTTCCTTGGATGCCCAARAGGATCCAAGACACTTCCAGGCTCTSCTCTGCTAYAGGAGTTATTCCAGTTTTTCAGTGTCCTTTGGATGCCCCAAAGGACCCWGGACACCTCCAGGCTCTGCTGTGGTAGAGGAGTTATTTCAGGTTTTTGGTGTCTCTGATGCCCAAGAGGATCCAAGACACCTCCAGGCTCTGTTACACCAMAGGAGTTTTTCCAGTTTTTGGTGTCCTTTGGATGCCCAAAAGGATCCAAGACACTTCCAGGGTCTGTTGCACTAGAGGCGTTATTCCAGTTTTTCAGTGTCCTTTGGATGCCCAAAAGGATCCAGGCTCTGTTACACTACAGGAGTTATTCCAGTTTTTTTGGTGTTCCTTGGATGCCCAAAAAGATCCAAGACACCTCCAGGCTCTGCTATGCTACAGGAGTTATTCCAGTTTTTGGGGTCTCTTGGATGCCCAAAAGGATCCAGGCTCTGCTGTTACACTACAGGAGTTATTTCAGATTTTGGTGTCTCTGATGCCCAAAAGGATCTAAGACACTTCCAGGCTCTGTTACACTACAGGAGTTATTCCAGTTTTCATTGTCCCTTGAAAGCCCAAAAGGATCCAAGACACTTCCAGGCTCTGCTGCATTACAGGAGTTATTTCATTTTTTGATGTCCCTTGGATGCCCAAAAGGATCCAAGACACRTCTAGGCTCTGCTGTGCTCCAGGAGTTATTCCAGTTTTTGGTGTCCTTGGATGCCCAAAAGGATCCAGGCTCTGTTACACTACAGGAATTATTTCAGTTTTTGTTGTCCCTTGGATGCCGAAAAGGATCCAGGACACCTCCAGGCTCTGCTGTGGTAGAGGAGTTATTTCAGGGTTTTTTTATGTCCTTTGAATGCCCAAAAGGATCCAGGACACCTCCAAACTCTGCTGTGCTACAGGAGATATTCCAGTTTTTGGTGTCCCTTGGATGCCCAAAAGGATCTAGGACACTTCCAGTCTCTGCTATGCTACAGGAGTTATTTCATTTTTTGGTGTCCCTTGGATGCCCAAACCAAGACACCTCCAGGCTCTGTTACACTACGGAAGTTATTTAGTTTTTTTTGGGTTTTGTTTTTGTTTTGGTTTTGTTTTTTTTATCCCTTGGATGCCCAAAAGGATCCAGGACACCTCCAGGCTCTGCTGTGATACAGGAATTATTCCAATTTTTTAAACTGGCTTCAACCAGTTAATAACCATGTGGATTTACTTCCTTTTGTTCAGGGAGATGGGATCATCCTGAGCCAGCTCAAGACAAACTATTTCTTCCTAAACAAAATTTAAAGCAAGGAGAAAATTTGGGGGTGGGGGGGAAAGATTCAATAGGGAAGCTCCAAAGAGCATCTTTTAAAAGTTAACATTAGTTTCATTTTGGCTCCAAACATGGCTTCAAAAAACAGAAGTAAAAGCATCTAATTTAAAAAATGCACAAAAAAGTGGTTTGATTTTTTTMAAATTGCTGCTTTCTGCTGTCATCTTTTTTGTTGAGTTCAACACAAATAATTTCAGCTGACCTGAAATGTTATTTTTCAACAAATGAATGCTTTAAAAGAAAAAKAAAAGAGAAAGAAGGAAAGGAAGAAAGTCTCATTCTTTAGCCTGTGTGTGTGTGTGCTACACCACTAATTTTTAGTTGCTGGCTTTCTGCTAGAGATAATGGCACTGACAAAATGGCTGAATAAATTATTCTTCTCACAAGTGTGTCAAAAGGGTTGACAGAGAGAACARTAAAATTAGATGGTGTACCCAAAAAGAAGAAGAAGAAAAAAAAAAAAAAGAAAGTTCAGCCACACTTTATATTTTATTTTTTTTTCAGATGGGAACCACTGGAWGCATTTCTAGGAACTGAGCACTGGCATCACCATTTGGATGCTTACATCACTAAAACCCTCTTTGCAACCAGGTTTCCCACCTCACAGCACTACAAATGAYCCCAAAAATGCAAACCAAGGAGTGATTTTATCTGGGAGAGCTYGGGGTGACCTCGAGAACAAGAGCTCTTTGCTTGGGGCTGGCGCTGCTCCCCTGGGTAACCCGGCTCCAGGGCCTGGGGGAGGCTGCTCCATTCCCTCATTAAATAATTCTGACTCATGAACACATCAGAAAACTTGAGCTGTGCCCTCTGACAGTTTACCTCCAGGAAGGCAAAGTTTGTCCAAGAAATCCTTTTGTGCAAATCATTCAGGCAGCATTAGTCATGTTTGTCCCTTCCTGGCCGCGACAGCTCGGGGAATTTGTGTGATTTTCATTGCCTTCCCCTGCACCCTCATCCATCCTGGCCAAGTGAACTTGCAACTTTATCTCATCTTCCTGCAGCGCTGGAGCAAGACAGAGCTGCTGCTTCTGGCCAAGAGGAATGGCCTGAAATGCAATTTTCATCCTTTATTTTATKTTATAGACAACCCAAATGTCCCTGATACCCCAAGGCCAGGCTGGCTTTTGGCCTTCAGAAGGGTCTGAGCAATAAGGAGTAACAGGCATAAGGACATGACTGGAAGGTCAAACATTACTGATATTATATGTAAATAAATTTATATTATGCATATATATTTATATACATACACCTSCATTGCTTTTATTTATATTTCTCTTTCYCTCCTGGCTTTTTTTTTTTAGCCARGCAAACTACAGACATCTCTCATGCCCACATGAAAAAGATGATAAAAGTGCTCCTAAGAGTAATCCAAAAGTTGCTCACCCTTGCACATTTCTGGTCCCATGAGCACACACCCTCTTGGGTCACATCTTAGGGTGATAAACCAGTTTTTCAGGAATTTTTCCAGGCAAGAGAGAAATGCCCTAAACATCTGCTATTTCCCTGTCTGCCTTCAAACCCMAGCACATTTCTGGCAGCTCTGTACATTTGTATCTGACTGCTTAGCAGGGAAAATCTCTTTCTGAGCCATTTCCACCATATAGTTTCTCCTGACATAAATATGAATCGAGGTTATGGCCCAGTATGATCTTCCCAGGAAAAAGTGGAGATTACATCAATGTGACCCATTAAAGCAATCTTAAATACCCACTGATGGGTCATTATTGCAAGTTACTTTCCTTCSTGATGTAAAATTTATTCAATATATTGGAGGGGGAGAAAAAGGTCTCCAGGAAGGCATTGCCTGTGCATGGCATTAATAAAAAGGGACAGAGCAAGGGATGCACCTGACAAGTTGGAAGAGGAGTTTCCATTTACACAGCCCCACTGGATGAATCAAAATCCTCCTCCTCTAGGGCAAGGAAAACTTTAATTAGGTTGTAGCCAGGTGAGGGTCAGGCTCTTCTCCCAGGACAAAAGGGACAGGGTAGAGGAAATGGCTCCAAGGTGCATCAGGGGTGTTTAGGTTGGATATCAGGAARAAATTCTTCACTGAAAGTGTGGCCAGACACTGGAACAGGCTGCCCAGGGAGGTGTTGGAATCACCATCCTTGGAAGTGTTCAAWAAAGGTGTGGTGGATGTGGCACTTGGGGACACAGCTCAGTGGTGGCCTTGGCAGTGYTRGGTGAATTAARGGTTGGACYCGATGGTCTTGGAARTRTTTTCCAAACCAAAGGGTTCTGTGATTCTAAGAAAGAGCACATGGAGCTGCCAGCTGGGCTTGGGGGCAGAAAAGGGGGTGAGGGGCTCCCCAAATCACCACCACTGGCCCCCTTCCCACCCCCTGTGCAGAAAGTGGTGATGGGAGGCAGCTGTGAAGCTCTTCCACCCAGGTRACATGGGGCTTCACAAAATCCCTTCTCCCTCTGTTTTACTCTTTGTCTCTGCAACCTGGATCTGAACTTATAAACATTTTGCTGGGAGGCAAGTCTAGAGGGCTGGTTGTTTTCTCAGCACCTCTACAACTCAATTTAAAAACTGTATTTTTGAAGAAGGAGGAGCTTGTGCTAGGGAAGAAAAAGCCTCTCAAACCCAAGGCTGAGAGAATCACAGAATTAGAGAATCACAGAACCATTTAGGTCAGAAAAGGCCTCCAAGATCATCAGCCCCAACCTTCAATCAATCACCACCTCACAACCAGACCAGAGCACTGAATGCCACATCCTGAATAATGCCAGGGGTGGCAACTCCACCACCTCCCTGGGCAGCCTTTTCCAGTGCCTGACAACCCTTTCTGCAAAAAAATTCTCCCTGATGTCCAACCTGAGCCTGCCTGAGGCTGTTTCCTCTTGTCCTTTCTGGCTTTTCCCCCTTGCAGACCCCAAACCTGCCCCAAAGGATCAGGAGGCTCCTGGGGGTGCCTCCCTCTTGAATCCTTGACTGAGCTCAGGCAATCTGTGGGCTGAAGCTGCAAGGAGACAAAAGATGAGGAGATGAAAGGTGCGGCACATCATTCATTCTGGTCGTTCATAAAACATAAAATATTAACACCAGACAATACAGAGGTCTCTTTAAAGAGATGGATTCGGGTCCTTTGCCACRTGGAACAGGTCAGGGGAAAGGTTTTCAGCATCAGGCAGAGGATTTTGTGGTTTTTGTGCCAGGGAGTGAGGATTGCCTCTCTTTCTCCTCACACCCTGCTTGCAGGGCCTGTCCCCAGCTCCACAGGCTCCCAGAACATCTGGGGCTAACATCTGGAGGGGCCTTGGGATGTCTTCTCCTCCCCCTGGCCCAAAGCAGGTGGCCCTCACACCCCTGAAAMAGCCACTCCCTGCTGTCACACTCCTTGTCCCCACCATGGAACTGGGGATATCTGCCCAGGGGAAAGAGTGCAGGGATTAAACACAAAATTGAAGCCTACCTTTTTATCCCCCAAAAAGTTTCCAGTTGCATCCGCTCCTTTATTTGCTCCAACTCTCCTCCAATTTTCTGTCTTCTTCGTGCACCTAATTAGTGACTCAATTCATTAATATTTTTGCAGCAGARTTCTCTCCCCATCTATAAAGCGGCCGTGCCAAATTTTTTTTTGCCTTAATTATAAACAATACCTTTTGTTTAAAGCTTTCTGCAGAGAAAACAGCAAAGACTTCTGTCTCCTCAYAAGACAATTATTCAGAATGTTATCAGCAAATCTTCATCTCAGAAGAGGATTTCTCCCAACACAGTCCACCCACCTATAGATGCACTCAGGACTACAATCAATACATGTTAATTAAGCCATAGCCTACTCCAATTAAAATTATAGAAGCTGAAGGACAGACATTTGTTTTTGTCAGTAAATTAATTTAAGCATTCATTAACTTTAATTTTTAAATTATATATCACTTTAATGATAAATAATTCCTCTCATTACAGAGGAAACATATGGAAGGGGAAGATAAGATGGGAGAGACTTGGACCCAGGGAGGAATTTGTTCCCCAGCACTTCCTTCTCCTTGGGCACATCAGCAACCCCATTTGTGTCAGCAAGCTGGGCTCTTTTGGAAAATTTGGCTGGCAAGTGCAGTGCTGAAATAAGAACAGAGATTCTTTGAGTATCTCACCTCCTTCTCTGCTGGGAACATGAAAGCTTGCCTGTGAAATCTCAGGGGKTTTAGAATAGCTGAAATTTTGTGCAGGCTACCAAAATAAACACTTTTCAGYGGAAATCAAAATATTACCGTGTCAACGAGTTTTTTAATTCGTGTAGAAATTTGTTTTACAGCTTAACCCTTCCTGCACATGGATAGAAAGGCAGAAAGGGTGGTTTATAACGTGGTGTTTGTGCAGTGTCCTGCACTCTGAGTTAAACCTGTGGCAGCTAATTAAACAAGGAGCAGGCCAGCAATGTTTGGGGCTTTCTGTTCCCAGCAGATGCTGCATGGCAGAGCAAAAGCTGACAGGCTAAGAAATATTTATAATATAATAGGAAATTACAAATTACATTTATAATATAATTAGGAAATAGTTGRCTTCTGATTGTGATGGTGAGAATTATAACATCTGTATTGTCTCACCCCTCACATGAGACTGAAAATGGARTAAAAGYTTTTAAATGCCTCTCAGTTGCCCCATGTGAGTCAGAAAAAGCCCTGATCTGACTGCACATGGTCTGGGCTGCTCCACAGGAGGGTTTTAACCCTCAGCACCTCCCCAGGGACTGTCCCAGAGCTCACCCAGCAGTGCCCATCACACCCTCACCGTGAATTTTCCCTGCTCCTCCACAGTGCAAAACTAACCCAACATCCCCAAGTCTTTTCCTGCTGAAAACTCAGGAGTGTCTGACATCCCMAAGTGCTCTGAGATCACAAGCTCTTCACCCCACCAAGCAGATCCTCACAGCTCTTCCCAGAGCCAGGGTGCTGTATAAATAGCAGAGCTGCACTCCGAGCCTCCTCCACACAGACCCTGCCTGGGACTTYCTGTCAAACGACAGAAATCAAAATAGATTAACTGAATAAATTATTCACCCCAGAGTGCCTTTACTGCTCCAGCCTCGTGCTGGACTGGTAAGGACTGATCCGCTTCACAGCTGATGGCTGCAAGCARACAGCAAAACAAAATTATTCAGGGGAGAGACTGACAACAAAAATGAGTGAGAAAAGCACCAGGTCCCAACCTCTGTGCAGCTTTAGACCTGCAGTGCAGTTATGGACTCTTGTGACCATATTTCTTCCTTTGAAACAACTGGTTATTCCTCTCCCCAGCCTGATTTTGCAGTTGTCACTGCAAGCCATTCCTGCTGGGTTCTCAGGACACCACATCTGCTGCAAACTCCTGGGGAYAAGAGGGTCCCTCTCTGAGCCCCACTGCACAAACACTGCTTGGAAACACCTCTCTCCTGCCTTTAATCCAAAAACAAATATAGGAGAGAGCCAGTGGCCAGCCAGGACTTCCAGACACAACCCAGGGCTCCTAACAGCCAGACAAGCAACAACTACTTGTACTCACATAAAGCAGAGAATCCCAGCCTTCTCAGAGCCAAAATCCACTTTTTTTTTCCATCTCCTCTGCCTCTTGACATCTCTGTCTCACACTGTCTCAGCCCCTCCACCTCACAGCGCCAAAATTATCTGCATTTCCTTCTCAAGACCCACACCCTTCCCTCCCCCGTGGAGAACCATCCCTGGCTTTGCTGAAGGCAGGGGGATYCCTCCTGCAAGGAGAAGCTCTGCTGCCTCCATTCCCACATTTCCAGGTCAGTATAAAAGACAGCAGGGCTTTGAGAGTGGGACCTGCAGCCTGGAAAACTTCTCTAGGAGGAACACTCAGGACCTGTGCAGTGCAGAAGGCTCCATCACAAGGGAAATGGGGCAGTGAAAGAGAGACTGTGCAAAATATTRTTTTATTAGTAATCTGTTTACTTAACTACTGCAGAGATTTTTTTAAAAAAAAAAGCTTTCTCCCCATTTATCCATTAGCTCCTCTTCCATCCAGCTGCACTGCTGAATTCCCATATTTATGACATCAGTGCATGTTGCTATAGAGATAATTAATTAATGCAACATAATCAAGTCAGCAATTTTACTACTTTACAGCTTAACACAGGGCTGGAAATAGAGTGGGGAGAACACCAAAGCTTAGTTCTGAAAAGCAGGGTTTTTAATGGTCCTTCAAGCCCTGAGAGTTGGGTCTGAAAGTCATTTCCACAGTACATGAAATGTGCTGCATTTGGCATAATCGCTGTCATTAGAAGCCCAGAGAAAAATTAGAAAAACAGCAATAAAGAGGAATGAAAGTTCTGACAAAAAAAAAAAATTACAGGTGGAGAGCAGAGCTCTCCAAGCACCCAGCAAAACCCTTCAACTCCACCTGGCAAAAATGCCAGGCTCAACAGGGATCTGGCCAAAAAGGCTGCAAGCTGTGGTGTCCTAGTGCCTAATCCCAAATACACCGGCCTTTATCCCAAGAGCCACCCCAAAAATCATCTTTCCTGGGGTGCCTGCCTTCTCTGCTCCTTGTGGGACCTCCTGAGCCAGCTGCTGATGAGAAGGGGGCTGAGATGTGGGAAATTCAGGGGCTCCTGGACCAATGGGATTAAGGAGAAGCCATTTATTGTTAACATTTTTCACACTTATTTATAGATTCTGCACTGCTGCCAATGCTGATCACACATTTCTTATTGGTGCCATTGTCTTGCCCATCCACCTTTCAGAATATGGGACTGGTTACAGTCCAGGTGTGTCAGGACCCCTCTGGCTGTCCTGAGCAGCCCAGACCCCTGCCAGGGTCTCAGAGATCCTGGCACAGAGCCCAGAACACCTGTGGGTTTGATTATGACCCGTGGAGCAAATTACAACCTTAGATGAAGACCAGCAAGCCACAAGAGTTTAGGTAGAATAATAGTGAAGTTAGCACGGGTGGAAAAGTAGATTTTAGAGTTTCTGGTATGGGGGTTCAGGAGGCAAGATGGAGGGAACTGGGCGTGCCCAGCCTTTCTCCTTCTTCTTCTGGCCTCCATCTTCTGCTGTGATGGTGGCACTTACAGATTGGTTTAGAGTAGAAGCTCACTGTCTAACATAGGTGATGGGTATTGGGAAAGAACTGTAAATATTGTACACGTAGTTTTTAGTATGAAGACATAACACCACCCTGGGGCAGGCAGAGTGCCTGGAACTGTCCTGCTGAGCTGACTTTGGCAGGGCAGGAGAAAATTTTTTTATAGATAAGATACAACAAACGACCTTGGGAACGAGAAATTAAGAGCCCTGACTGCTTCTTCAAGCACCAGGCTGGGAAAAGAGACTTTGGAACTTTTCTGATGTTCACTCTGACAAGCTAAAGATCCCGACACAGGTGGCTCACAGCTCTCTGCTATCTCTTTCTTGTGTCTTGGAATTTGGTTTTCTTAGCTTCTTCTTTCATATCTTAGCACAGTTTAATGTCCTTAGTAAATGGATGAATTGCAGAGGGCTGACGAGGGTTCTGATAAGAGCAGTGACAAGCAGGATGGCTGGGGCACACTGAGTTCTCCATTGCTCCACTGAGGAGACCTCTTGGCGTGGCAGAAGGCTCCATGTCACCCTCAGCCAGGAGCTGGTGGCTCTCCCAGCTGCCACCAGAGCCAGGTTTCCCTCCTGTCACAGATTGGCCACACCAGGAGGCAGGAGGTGACACCAGGCCCTCTCACCTCCCTCGTGCCTGACAGTCAGGTTGGCATTTACAGCTGACAAGGACATCAGTGGCTTGTCAGCATGTCCAAACAAGACACTCTTTGATGGGAGCTGTAATTCCACCCCAGGAGCTTGCCTTCCTACCAAAAAAAAAGGATGCTGTGGAATATCCAACTAGGTGCCACGCTTGCTGCTTGTAACTCCACCCCTTTGCTAATTTAGAAGATTAAAATCAGTCCCCATTTTTCAAGGGAAGCCTTATTTTTTTTTGTCCTGTACTAATTAGAATCTTTTTATATGCTTTTCAGTCCTGGGTCCCTGCCTTCTGAGGGTAGAAAGACAAAAGCAGCACAGATGAAATTAGGTCACTTAACCCTCAGGACGCTCCCATTCCTCAGCAAAAGTTACTCCATACACAGTGGAGCAAAGGGGGAAAAAGCTTTAAGAGAGACACATGCAGAATAATCGAGCCAAAAGCTGTATTTTGGGAACAAGAGTGATATCATAAAGCCACGTTTGCCTTCCACAACCCTGAAGTTTTCCAGGCTGTGGCATTTCCATGGCAAGCTYCACTGCCAAGCAGTGACTGAAGCCACCTACACTTCTCAGAGAGCTGCCCAGTGAAGAAACAACCAAGCAAACTATTGCTAAATAATTTTTTAAAATAATTTAGCAGGAAAATCAGCAGACCAGGGCACTGCTGCCCAACTTTATCAGCTGTCTCCACAATTCACAAAGTAGAGAGACTTTTCCCAAAGGCATGAAGTGATAGAACAAGGGGGAAAGCAGAAGGAGGGAAGGTGTAGATGGGATATTGGGAACAATTCCCTGGGAGGGAGGTGAGGCCCTGGCACAGGWGCCCAGAGCAGCTGTGGCTGCCCCTGGATCCCTGGAAKTGYCCAAGGCCAGGGGCTGGGAACAAGCTGGRGCAGTGGAAGGTGTCCCTGCCCATGAGGGGGTGGGACTGGCTGTGCTTTAATGTCCTTTCCAACCCAMACCATTCCATGTTCCCACAYCCTAGCTCAATTAAAGCAAGGAAAAGTGCACAGTTCTTATGTTGCATTCATGTACAACAGAGTTGAAGAAAACTAGGACCAAAAAACCACCCAAGCACTAAATGCATCACGATTTGTTTGGAGACTTCAGCATCCTGATTYTCTCCAGGCTTTCAATGGGATAAATTGCACAGAGTCACTGAAATCCAGAGCTTATTGCACACCATCTGCAGGCAGAGAGAGCCCTCTGTTCCCAAGCAGAGCTGCTTYCCTGGCAGGCTGTGTGACCTGTTGCAGGAGGAGACAGCTCCACCTGACGGGCTCAGCCCAGCTGCAGCAGGAGAGGGGCAGAACCTGCAGGACAATTTCCCTGCCACACTTTGGACAGCAACATCCAAGCCACCAGGAATGTTTTTGCTTGATCTGCACAAAACCCAGAGGAAAAACTCACTCTTACAGCCACCAGCTGCTGCTGCTGCTGCAAAGGTTTATAGCAGGAATAAAGAGAGAACACATCCTCCCTAAAGCCAGACGACAGCYCAACCCAGAGAGAGGCAAGAAATCATCTCTGGTGAGAGCAACAATGAGCAATTTAGCTTGATTATATCCTTGCAGATCTCCCTATTTATACTGGTTTGCATTATTTTAWATGCAAACTGGTGGGGTATTTTTTTTTCTGTGTGCCTCAGCTCTCGTGACCAAAACTTGTCGTTAGCTCCTGATTAAAAGAGATTTTAAATGAGTAGAAACAAGCCCAAAAAAGTGCTGCTGCATCCCCCATCCTCCTGTATCAGACTGACTGCTGCAAATGTCAGCTCTATTTACTGTTTGCAGTCCACTAAGCTTTTTTGTCTTGCAAGGAGAGGCAAAATTGGGAATACTGGATCAAGTGGGAGAAAAGAACAACAGAGGAGAGGTAAATAAATAAACAACCAYGGGGCCCATGTGCCCAGGAGGCTCCTGGCAGCTCATACTTGCAACACACATGCAAGTTTGTCCACGGATGCAGCAAACAAATGAAATCAGCCTCACTAGTGAGAGCCTGACCTTTTCCATCTTCCCCCCAGCAGAAATCAGGCACCAAAAAAAGGGTTAGAAATAGCAAAGATAAATAAAGTCAGGCATCAGAAGCACAGGGGGGCTGAAGGGAAAAGACAGGCAGGTGAAAGGACAAGGCAGGAAAACCTGAAATATTGCAAGTCATCCTCTGTGGCCAAAATACCAGGAGATAACCTATGCCAATAAAACAGACCAGGGGAGTCCAGGAGCTCCATTTCCACGCTGGGAGGAGGAGCTGCCTCTGCCCCAGACAGGGACCTGCTCCTTTTGGCACAGCACAGCGTTCAGCAGCACAGAATTCCCCTCCAGCAAGGTGCAGGCAGGCACCAAACAAAATTAGTTTGGGTTTTCCAGAGCACAGGAAACGTTGCTGATTGTTCCAAGTGGAGGGCTCCTAACCCCTCTGATGGCTGAGCTCAGCCTGGAGGGGGTGKCTGAACTCACAGTGACCTGGGCCACCCCATCAGCACAGCCTGGGCTACATTTTGGTTGTTCATGGGTTTTCTATTCACCTTAAATGCTGTGCCCAGGTCTGGGACCATCACAAGAAAGATATTGAGAAGGGAACAGAGCTGGGGAAGGGGCTGGAGCCCCAGGAGGGGCTGAGGGAGCTGGCAAGGGGCTCAGCCTGGAGCAAAGGAGGCTCAGGGGGCCCTTGTGGCTCTGCACAACTCCCTGCCAGGAGGGGACAGCCAGGGGGGGTCGGGCTGTGCTGCCAGGGAACAGGGACAGGACAAGGGGAAAGGGCCTCAAGCTGGGCCAGGGCAGGCTCAGCTTGGCCAGCAGCAGGAATTTCYSCATGGAAAGGGGTGTCAAGCTTTGGAATGGGCTGCCCAGGGAGGTGGTGGTGGAGTCYCCATCCCTGAAAGTGTCCAGGGARTGWCTGGACATGGCACTCAGTGCTCTGGGCTGGGCATTGGGCACAGGTTGGACTCTGTGACCTTGGAGGGCTCTTCCAACCTAAATAAYTCTGGGATTCAGCCCCTGCTTGGTCAGCCAGGCTGAGCTCCACTGGGAGATGACACAGCAAGASCTGAGCATGGGAGTCACTGCACAGAGCAGCAGCTGGGTGAGGTCAGTCTCCAGAAGGTTCATGGACACATCTTCTGGTCAAGAGAAAGGGGATGGAAAGGAGGGGATCTGTGGCTATAGGACACGAAAAAAACACAAGTGCACACCGCTGTTCTCAAGGTGAAGAAAAGGGAAGTTCATTTTCTGGCTTTACATTTAGAGTTTTCTAACAGTGACAGTGGATTGGAGGGTGACAGTGCCACCTCTCCAATGACACTGGACAAACCAACAGTCTATTCATTTTTTCTTCTTCTATAAAGGAATGCAAAACAATGAGTTATTTACAGAAAGTGTGTGAGAAAATTCACTACAAGAATGTCAACATCAGAAGGCTTAGAAAATCTTAAAAAMCTRAAGTGACAGGGATCCTCATCCCTGCACCCTCCTGGCAGCACTCACAGCACTCTGCCTTCATCAGGCAGGCTCAGGGCTTGCTGGTGAGCAAATCCACTGCTCATTGAGCCCAAACCTCCTCTCCCAGCCCTCAGCCAAATCCACACGAATGCACTGCTGCCCACTGCACAGGTACTCAGGCCTCCCCCAGGCCCTGAGAGCAGGAAAAGCCAACWCYAGTAAATGCAAAGCCATTSCATTCGATTCCACCTCTTAAACGCAGCACTTAATTAACTCTGCCGGGGCTGCTCTGGCTCTCTCTGCTCCTGTTTCCATGCCACCAAGGTTAGCAAAACACCTTCCCCCTTTGCACAGAGGGGCCCTCCCTGCTCCCTGCTGGCATCACACCAACCACAGAGCCCCAGGACTGTGAGAGCTCCTCCTGCACAAAGCTGGGAGCAGATGGTGCTGGGTTTTTTACTGCTCTGGCTGCCCCTGGCTTGGACTCCAAGCCAGCAACCCTCACCAGGCTCTGGTGCTGGAGTGGAACAGCACAAACCAAGCTGCCACCCCTCCAGATCCAGCACTCCGAGTCAGCAAGGCTGAACTCTCCAGAAGAAAAGGGAAAGAAAGAAAAGCAGGGATGGGGAGCGGAGGGAACAACCCAAACCAGATGTTTTAAGCAGCTGGCATGGCTGTTTCTCCCAAGATGCTGATGAAGGCAAACTCTGTGGCTTGACAGACCCCCATCAGCCACCCCCTTCCTGCCAACACAGAATTCAAATCAGCCCTGCTGGATTTAATCATCTTCTCCCCTTAAATAATCAGCTGGGGGCAGGACAGGAAAAGGATTTATTCATGTCACTAACTGTCAAAAAAAATGTTTACTGGGCTAAAATAACCTGCAGTAAGRAAAAAAAAATAAAATATTAAGAAAGAGAAAGAAAACAGRGGAGAGGGAGGTGTGGGAACATCAGCTCTGCATGAGGGATTTGGATGTGCCCAGGTGGATGCTGAGATGGGACAGACATGTGTAAAAAAAATAAAAATATTAAAAAAGAGAAAACACCCAGAGGAGAAGGAAGTGTGGGAATATCAGTTCTGCACTGATGTGGATGTGCCCAGGTGGATGCTGAGATGAGACATGAGCCCTTCCAGCAGATATTAACAGGGAAAGCAGAGCAGGAAAGAAAGGGGCAGCACATTGGTTGGCTCAGTGTTTGAGCTGAGCACTGTTTTTTGGGCAGAGCTGAGAACACACATTTTTKTTAAGCAGAGTTTGTAGGACTTGCACCAAACCCCAGCACAAGCTCACCAGGCTGCCCAGCAGCTCCCCCAGGCCTGGCCTGATGGCCTGCATGGCAGCAGGYCACATTCTCAAAAGATCTTCAGAGAGAGGGGAAAAAGGTATAAAATGTATCAGGAGCAGGGCTGCAAGGTGCTCCTCCTGCCAGAGAAAGGTCAGGGGATGCCAGAGGCCTGAGAAAAAACAGCAAAAATTCAACATAGCAGGAAAAACAAAGACTTTGAAGCATGACTGAAACGGCCTCCAGCTCTGTCACAGCAGCATGAACCCTTTACAACAGGGCACACCAAGGGCCCAGAACACAAAAAGGCTTGAGCAACCTGGCAAAAGTCCATCAAGGACTATTAAACATAGAGTTACAGATTAACTTCCAGCTCGGGAAGCCCTGAAGCTGCAAAAATGCCCCAGACTGGGAGGGAGGGAGCAAGAAGTGGGTGCAGATTCTTTCTCAGGACCTTGCCCCTCACTGGAGCCCCTCTGGGGAACTCAGCACTGCAGATAAAGGGGCTGAGGGCCACATTTCACAGCCCAGGAAGAGCAGCCCATARAGGGGGACCCATGGAGAGCTGTACYCACCCACACCTTGCCCAGAGAGATGCCACATCCCTGGAAAGTGCTCAAGGACAGGTTGGATGGGGCTTGGAGCAGCCTGGGATAGTGGGAGGTGTCCCTGCCCATGGCAGGGGTGTGGAACAAGGTGAGGTTTRAAGTCCCTTCCAACCCAAACCACTCTGGGATCCCATTCTAGGACCCCTTCACCGTGTGCAGCAGATGAATGGGGGCAGGCCCAGACCCCACATGGAACACCCCATCCTTCAACACTCCCATTACAGCTGTGCTCTGCCTTCCAGACAGCCTTTCCAGGCTGGACACACCAGAGTTTTCCAGCAGCTTGCAGTGAAAATTCCCCAAGCTCCCCCTGCAATTCATTTCTGTCATCTCATGCAAAACCAGCCTGTCTCGTTCCTCCCATCCTGGCTTTTTTAAACTGTGGTGCTCACAGCARGAACCCTGCACAGATCAATTTGTTGATGTTTTGGGCACGTTCCCAACCTTTTAGAGCTCTCCCTGTGCTTTAGGAGCTATTTCTCATCCTGGGAGACACTCTGCTGGTGGGATTGAACAGCACAGTGGAGGYGCACTGGGAGCCAGACCAGGGCTTCACATTCCCAGCTTGAGGCTTAAAGCAAACAGAAAACAGCCAGCAGGAAAATTAGGCACCAACAGCATGGAATTTCTTATTCTCACCTCCCCTCTGGCTGCCCAGCATCTGGGAATGCCCAGAGGCCTTTCCAGATAAATCAGTGCAAAGGACAACCTCATCRCGGGTAATATCAAACAGCTGAAGCCAGGAACAAATTGTTTTCTGTGCCTCTCATCACAAATCCTTAGGGGACAAGAAATGGAATGAGATTCCCTCCTGTCAGAATAAAATCAGGATGAKTGTTACAAGAAAATGAGCACAACACAAATGTCCTTGGCCACGGCAGTCTCCTGATCCAGAGGTGCCCAAACTCAGGAGAGCAAGGAGAGGACCAGGCTCAGGGAAGCAGAGCCAACCGAGCCTCAGCATTTATTCCAGCAGCAGGACGGCATTCCAGCTCCACCTGCAGGAATTTCTGTGGCTGAGAAAGCCTTGAAGGTTARRTGGGAAAGGTGGGAAAGGTGGGAAGTGAGGGAAGCTGAGGCTGGTGGGGAGGAACAGGCTGCAGGTGAGASAAGCAGGGAAGGTGGGGAGCCTGGGGGTTGTATAAAAACAGCATTAAATAGCTTGGGAAGTCAAGAGAGTTGRGTTTCTTGGCATAATCCCACAGGAAAATGCTGAATGCAGCTTCCCAACCCCCAAGAATTAATTCCCTGCTCCAGCCCATGCTCTCCCTGTGTTCCACCTCCCCACACAGCTCAAGTTTCCAGGAGGAACRTTTGCCRGACTTGGATYTTACAGGATTATTAAAAAGCAATGGCAAAATGAAATATCAATGGACAGAAGGGAACATGCATGACACAAATTGCATTTTTAAAAAAGCAAAGTAACTCCTCTAGATTGTGGGATCACTTATTGGCATGTCCTTGCAAAATTATTCACCCCTTTCATTAAAGGTTTTGGGGGCTGGGGAGGTCAATTAAGTCTCTGTGATGCTTCAAGAATCCTGACATGATTTGGGCATCAAGCTCAGGCTAAAAGTAGAAATCCAGCTGGTTTCTCAAGTGCAAAACAACAACTAAATAAACTATTTAGTGGAATACAACATCAAGTAACCCATTCTGTAAAATCTTTAGGATTGGAAAGAGCTCCAAGACCGAATCCAACTCCTAAAAAAGGGGAACACCATTAAGAGGTACAAAAAAGGCCTTCAGTACTTTCACACCTACAGAAAAACCCCTCAAACTTACTAAATTCCAGGGGAAAACACA
Source organism: Sporophila hypoxantha (assembly GCA_002167245.1). Taxonomy (NCBI): domain Eukaryota; kingdom Metazoa; phylum Chordata; class Aves; order Passeriformes; family Thraupidae; genus Sporophila; species Sporophila hypoxantha. The sequence continues at coordinate 287,950 of NDFG01000178.1, forward strand.
TCCCAAACCTTCAAATCTGCACAATTTTTTAAAAGCAGGTATTTCAATGTTATCTACACAGCAGCAATCACAGGCAGGAAATGCATGAGCACGTTGTGGCTCCCATGAGAAATCCAGGCAGGAAAAATCCCTGCAGGAAAAGAAGGGTGAGAGACAGGAGGGTTTGCAGCATGGATCACCAGTGCCAGAGAGAGCCTCACCCAGGGAACAAGGAAAACTGTGACCTTGAGATGAGAGCACATCTGTAACATTTCTATAATGATGGCAATCTCATATTTTTATAAAATAAATAAATAAATTTATAAAATATATAAATATATAAAATATATATAAATTTATAATTATATCATTATATAAATTTATAAAAATATAAATATAAAATATATAAATGTATAAATATATATATAAATATATAAATATATACATATATAAATATATAAATATATAAATATATAAATATATAAATATATAAATATATAAATATACATCTCCTGTGCAGATAGCCAGGAAGCCATGCATAAAAATCCTGCACCAAGCTTCCAAGAAAACCCCTCATTTTTCTCCTCTGCTGCCATCCCTGTATCAATCCATGGCAAAGCTGTGCTAAATGCCTCCTTTCCTCCCCACAAGACCTAAATGCTGGTCTATATTCCAATAAYTCAGCTTCATTTTAGATGAATTATCAGCATTTGCTCTGCTGGGCTTTACCTATGCAGACAGCAATCATGGGGGGAATAAAAAAAGTGAAAAAAGAAATTTAAAAATCCTGTACAACTTATTCAAAGGCTGGAAATGCCTCACAGTASAGGCTGCTTTTCTTGCATCTCTCTTCAAGCAGAAAAGCAGCACAATATGGACTTAGAGATCTAAAGTGGCAGCTGGACTGACAAAGAAAAATGTTTGGTGGGGTAGCACACGCTCAGCAAAACCAACAGCATCCTAAACTGGATCGTTTTTACCAGCTTTAAAACCCAAATTGAGGCTTGTAGGAGACTCCAGAGAATACTGGTGTGATTCAGAGTTCAAAATGAGCCTTTTGTCCCAGACTGGCTTTGCAGGGGTTTTGGAGAGAAAGAGATGGTAGCAATAGCAAATATAAGAAATATAAGAAATAATATAATAAAAATAAGAAATATAAGAAATAATATAAGAAATATAAGACATAATATAAGAAAAATAAGAAATATAAGAAATAATATAAGAAATATAAAAAATATAATAAATGTAAGAAAACAACAAATATAATAAATAATATAACAAATATAAGAAATAATATAAGAAATATAATAAATAATATAACAAATATAACAAACAATATAGCAAATAGAACAAATATAACATTAACACACACAGGGACACATTGAACACCAACAGATTGATATTATCCCACTGAAATAATGAAGTGCCCTCTACCMAGCCAGGATTAATGCAGTCTCAGCACAAAAGGCCAAGCAGGTTCTAGACAAAGCAGCACCCATGGAAAATAAGATGGTTTAAATTTCCCCCATGAAGCTGTGCCAAASCATTCCTGCTAGGCAGACACCTCCATTGAAAAGCCAGTGGTGGGATGGATGGGCTCTAAAATCCCTCCCAACCCAAAGCATTCCATGAGTCCATGATTTCCCAGTGCTTTCCCCCAGCAGGGACCTCTCCCATTGTGCTGGGATCACTGGGGCTCTGCTCTGGAAACCAACAACATTGATGGCATTTTGAGAAAGCGCCAGCTCAGGTCTCTCAACAAATTTATAGCAAATCCACCTCGAGTTGCTGCACTGATTCATGTCCCACACCYTTTGGTGGTTCAGGAGGTCACAGATAACACAAACAGAAGGCAAAATGCCTTTTGCAAGGACAGAAACTGTGCTGAGAGAGACACCTGGGGAAAGAAATCCAACCAAACATCCAAAGGGAACTCCCCATTCCCTGCTCTGCTCCAGCACAGCTTCACCAAGAGCTTGGTTCCCTTGTGGGCTGGGCACAGGTGGGTTCTGGTCAGCCAGAACAGATTCTGTCACCCTCCCAGGGCCACCCCTCCCAWATAAGCACACACCACCACGAAGGATCAATTGAAACCAGCAGGAGCAGAGAATAAGGCGCAGTTCCATCCACTGTTCAACTTTTCCATCCCAGTTTTCCTGATTTTATATTTTTGGGATTGGTACCTTTTGCCTCTGAGCAACATTACTGATTAAACTTTAAAGGGGGGCTGTCTTTGAACCAGACGGAGAGGCACAGCAGGGTGGGACCCATTATTTAAAGGAGGGTTTGTGTTTTCTGCCCCAGCAGGCACCAGGGGATTTACCAGGCAAAGCACGGTGCTGCTGCGGAGTGAGAGCCCGAGTGCCTGGAGATGAACATCCGTGGTAATGCATGCCTGAATAATCCCTTTATTACACCTTCTGATTGTAACTTTAACAAGGAACAAGTTTTACAGCTAATATTTTGGAGAGCTGCAACGGGGGTTTTTTATAAGCATGCCAAGAATTCACAGGAGAACGAGTCTCACCTAAGTTAACTTCTTCCATCAGGGGACTAAATAGATTTTTCACATGAAATTACCTATCACATGCTGCCTATAAAAAGATGTGGCTGTAAACATCCTGGTTTTAACCTCGGGGCTGGAAGTGAGCAAAAAATTCCTCCAGGAAACCTGTCTGGCAAGCTCTTCCTTCCCTGCCCAGGTATCCCAGACACCTCCAGCTGCTGGAGCAGGGCTGTGCCGAGGATATGCAGCCAGCCCCTGTGTTTGCCTATCATTTCAAGTCCACGTTTCTCCCTTTCTTTTTACCTTCTAAATCAAAGAAGAATTAACCTTTGGTGGGGWAAAGACAAACAAAAAAACCTGCAAGGCCCATCTCCTGCAGTGTTGACAGAATTGTTTTCATTTGCAAGCAAATGGAAGCTGAACTTAAACGTCAAATATTCATTTATCAGCATTAACCCAGCTGCCCCTCCCCTCTCTGTCCTCACTCACTCAGGCCTTTTCCTTGTTTGCCTTTCAGCGGGCTCATCAATGCGAGTACCGAGTCAGTTCTGTGCCACAGATTACCCCTGAACTCCTCTGACAGGACTGTCTGTTCTAGGCAGCATTTAAAATAAATAAATAATATATATCATATGATATTATTATGTTTTTAATATATTCTTTTATAGTATTATATATTATATATTATATATATTGTGTTTATGTTATATATACTATATATTGTATATATAGTATGTATATAATATATAATATATTATACATAACATATATATGTTATATATAATATATTATATAATATATATTTTAGATATAATATAGTAGATACATAATTATATTATATATAATATAATTTTCTATATTTAATATAACTACATATATTAAATTATATACGCAATATAATTATATATTATATATTATATGTTATGATATTATGTATACAATATAATCTATATAATATATATTCGATATTATTATATATAGTATAATGTATACTATACATTTTATAGTATATACTATATACTATAATTTATTATTATTGTTATATTTTAGATTTCTTATATATATATAATTATATATATATAATTATATATATATAAATATATTTTATATATATAAATATAATTATATATATATACGTAAAATTATATCTACAGAATAATATATAGGAGTGAAGAACAGATTCTGTGAGTCTTACCATTGATGAGAATATATAATTATATATATGAAATTGTATTTTATTTTTATATATAATTTTTATATATATATATATATATATATATATATAAAATATTCCCTGTCATCCAGGGAAATCCATTCTCATCAATGCTGAGACTCCCAGGATCTGTTCTTCACTCCTTTTTCATTTGGAGATGTCAATGCCTGTTGTCAGAGCTCAATTGTTTTCCTTAATCACCCGCAGCAGCGCAGTAGAAAGCGCTCATCTTTGCGGGGGATGGAGAAAGCCACTGGCTTTATTCCTGCYCCTCTCCATTCCAGGAGGATGCTTTTGGCCCTGGGAAATTATCCTGGCTTGTGCACTCATCTCCTGTGCCAGCCATGAAGATCCTTCCACMGGGAAATTCGGATTTCTTTCACCACAGTTGCTGCTGCAGGAGAGGCACGGACACAAGGACACGTCCCAGAAGGTGCTGCAGAAACCTTAAGGAAAAGCCATGAAAAACCTGGGCATTCTCTTACTCTGAMTGTGGGAAATAGGAAAAGAAGCGGGGCTTTGTTGCCGCCTCGTTTTTGCCAAAGCCACAAAGGCGAAGCGCAGAAAGTTCCTTTATCGCTCTCCAGAGCTGTTCCTCGGTGCAACAAGCTACTCAGAATCTTTTCACTTCTGTAATTGTTGGGGGTTTTTTTTCACCCAGCAATCACAAAAAAAAGCTGCTGAAAGGTGCAGGCAGCAGACTTCTTAAAGGGCTGTTGACAACTCCCAGGAAACTTTTACATTTCGAATGCATTCTGCCCACATTTCCTGTATTTTCTGTGCTTCTTAAGCTCCTCAATTTAGCACACAAAGCTATTTGCATGAAAATAGCATCTTGAGAGTTTCTTACAGAAGACTTACAATACCTTGCCTTAAAAAGAATAAAAAATACACCACATAATTGTAGAATTATGTGTTGAACATCTCAGGTAGCCGGGGTGAGAGGAGAACGAAGCACAAAACTGATTGCAAACATTCTTCTTTCATTTTAGATCCCATCAAGCTCTCATTCTCCAGCTGCCACTCGCAATGGCACTCCTGGATRCACTAATCTAGTGCCATTATCATTCTCTGAAGGCAAGAAGCACTTTTATTAAAGCAAATACAAATTAATTTCATGGTTGCGCTGTCTGTGTTTCTAAAAGCACATGTAGATTTCCTCTTGACCTGCAGAGAGAAAATTCTGTATTGATACATTCTTGGGTAAACCCACTCCTAATGAAAAATAAACATCCCATGTGGTAAGCACGTTTTTCCCAAAGTCCCAGAGAAATGGAACCTGTGATGCACCACCYAGGCCAGCTGAGTGTTAGCTGAGAGATAAAACCTCCTTCTAGAGGAGAAAATCCTCARTAAATCCACCAGACTACAAATCCCACCAAGATAAAAGGTTTTGGGTAGTCAGCAACTCTCACCAAAGGATGCTGCACCTCCAACCAGCGTCTTAAATTACACCATGGAGTAAACAGGACAGCTGGCAGTTCAACATGCTCCAGAATAAACAAAACAAACAAAAAAAAAAATAGCCAGAATGATGTGTTTACCAATTTTTACACTTGCTGGTGTTTCTGGGTGAAAGTCTCACGAAGAGAGGCTGTTCCTAGTGCTGGATGTTGGGACGAGCAATTTATTTTCCAAACATTTTACTTGCTTAGGTCTTGGAATCCACATTTCTGCTCCAGAATTCCTAGCCAAGAGGAGGAATCTGGCCTCAAGCTGTGCCAGGGGAGGTTCAGGCTGGACATCAGGGAGAATTTCTTCACAGAAAAGGTTGTTAAACGATGGAAGGGGCTGCCCAACGAGGTGGGGAGGTGTTCAACAAACAGCTTGTGGCACTCGGTGCTCTGGTCTGGGTGACCAAAGAAAACCAAACAACCCCAAAAAAAAACAACAAAAACCACCGAAACACCCACAAAGAATAGCAAATCACTGGAAAGAAGCCCCAGGAAGCACCTGGACTTTTCTTTGTGGACATCCCAGCTTCAACCCTGCCTTTCTTACAAAAAACTGTCAGGACCATCTCCTAAAATGGCACATAGGGAGAACTTCTTGTAGCGTGAACAAATGCTGAATTATCTTGATGACTGGCAGTATTCAGCACATCATCACACAAATTCATTATTAAAAAAAAATCACAAGGACACCTCCAAACAGCTCTTGAGTAGCTCAAGAGCTACTCAATAATCTCACTATTCTCATGCAAGTGTTTGTGAGCACAAATGCAAGAAAAACACAAATAGCAAGAAATATACTGAAAGTAAAAAAAAAAGAAAATTAAAAAATCATTGCGAGTAGAGGAGCTCTGTCCCACAAGGCAGCCAGGAGGGTTTGATGTTTTAACACTTCTGCCTGTTCTTGCTGCAACGGCAGGAAGAAAAGACAAATTAGAAAGATGAGAAGGTGGCAAAGCACAAGGTCAGCAATAATGTGACTCCGAGGYATTATTGAATCCAGTCAAGGTTAATCACAGGAGCCACGTTTTTACCTCCGTGCCTTCACCAGGTTGCCTTCACATGATGTAAGGATCCAGCCCAAGAAACATTAGACTCTCTCATTTCTGCCTCACCGAGGAGTCTTTGCAAGACCCTGGGTAATTAAACTAATAAACCACAAGTGAAAGCCTGGGCTGGTGCCACTTTTTGACAAACACRTTGTGTCACGTTAACAGCCTTTATCCCATCGTGGGCATGGGAGCAGGGCAGGAGAACGAGACAAACCAGCTGATTTTCAATTAAGAGCTGAAATAAAAATGAAGTGCTTTTAGCACTCAGCCTTCCAAGTGCCAATACTCTTAAATAACACCTTAGATACCCGGCCATCCTACAGCCCTGGTAAATCAACTTCATTTGTTTAGAGCAGAGCTCAGCGGCACTTATTTAACAAGCACGGCTTCAAGCATGACTCAACAGAGCAGGAAGCCTTTTGGGGCAAAGGAAAATGTCCCTGAGGGATGCTGGGAGGAAGAAATTCTCTTTGGATTAGAAATCACTCCTCACAGCAGCTTCTGGCCAGGCATGGAGCATTTGGAGATCATCTGTCTCTGCTCAGGGTGAGGTAGGTCCTGTGCTGTCCCAGGAAGGAATGCTGATGTCCCCAGAGGTTCAGCAGCTGGTGAGGGCTTGAGGTTGGGATTGCAGGTTCCTGGAGGGAGAAGCAAACACCTCAGAAGGTGGCTGAGCTCAGGATACCCTAAAAATCCTCCTCAGTTACCACTTCCTCCTGGCTGGTTTTGCTCGAGGACATCTAAAGCCTTTAAAGCATCACACATGGTTCTGGACTGGAGGTTGGAGGTTGAATTTGAAAGATGGGTGCTGATGTCCTTACAAACAACCCARTGGGTGAGAGTCTTTAGGAGAAATGGGTGCTAATGTCTTCAAAATGGATTTTATGTCAGTACCTGCTTTTGTTACAGAACCCAGTCTGACTTCTGAATTTTAATGTAATAGGAGAAATGGGCCTGCACAAGCCAATTGGAGAGCCCAGACAGCYTGAACATCTGGCGGATCTGCAGAACCCAGGCAGTCTGAACTTCTAATTTTGGGGGAAAATAACATGTTCAAGAGAGGGAATGTGTGATGGGCAGTTCAGGAAGGCTGCACCTTCCTCCTACCTCAGCCAAAGGGRAAAGRAAGMGGGCAACGTGCAGCCAGGAGTTTAGGATAAGAGGCTGAGTCCTGTGAAACTGAGAGAGACCTCACAGGGATGTGCCCCAGTGGACTCTCTCCCCTTATTCAAGTTAAGTAGCAGGACTCCTCTGTCTCCTTTGTGGACAYTGGCCCTTCTCAGCATGGCTTTYCTGTACAAACTGGAGCCCTGTTTTGGTGGGTCAGCAGCACCCAAGATGTCAGTGGGATTCATTGATGGTGGATGGTTCCAAAGCCCTGTCTCTACCTCTGTTTCAGTCCCTGTAACATTTCACAGCCTGTTTATGACCTGTGCCTTGTAATTCAGCCATCTCCCACCACCTGTGCACACCTTGTGCAGATCTCAGCTTTTCCTCCAGGAGTATCCAGGCATCCTCTGCAAGCTCCCACCTGCCCTGGCCTCTCCTTCCTCACCWGTTCCACCTGGGTGGATGTACACTGCTGCCACCTCACTATCCTGGTTGTTTAGGGCTGAGGGAAGCTCCTGGACCTTGTTCACCACATTTTAAATGCTTTGAGCCTCACATTTCATTAGTAGTGACTCCTCCCTGTCATTATCTTCAGCTCCAGTCTCTGTATCCAGATCTCTTTGATCCAYTTACAATAAGATCCACTTACCCCAATCCCTGACCCCGCATCTTTTGATGCAACACACAACTAATTCTTTGTGAGAGCCTCTTTCCTTGTGCCAGAGAGCTCTCCAGGAGCAGCTTTGTGTTACAGCCAARCCCATTCAAAGGCCCCTTCACACACTCATCCTGAAGCTCTCTTTCAATCAGTGCTCCTCATGGAAGTGCTCTTGTCCACACATGCTCCAGACTCTCTTTGTATGTGCTCCATACAAAGCCTCTCAGAGCCTYCAGTGGGGGTTTATGGACCAATGTGCATTAACCTTTCCTCTAAAAAACCTGAATATGGAGAACCAAGGCTATCCCAAAGGCCTAATAATCAGTGGAGAGCAGGAAGAACAGCTTCAGCCTTGCAGGGTGTTGAACTGCCTTCTTGGGATGCTTGGATTAGGGAAACAAGCACAGAAGTATTTTGAAAGAGTGTTCCTTTGTCTCTCTCAAAACTACCAATAATCAGGAGCTAATTTTCTCTGTCCTGTTAGAGCTTGTTAGATTTCTTGAGAAATTAATACCTGTCCTTAAGGTTAGGATGATACAAGCWYTGATGATTTTTCAGTGGCTCAGCTTCAGCTTTGTAAAACAGCAAAATTATCATCATGTATCATTAGGTAAAGCAGAAGTTTCATTATTGAAAAGAAAAAAAGCATGCATTAATATTCTCTGTGATAAATGCAGAAGCACATCTGATGGAATCATAAAATATCCAGAGCTGGAAGGGGCCCACAAGGATTATCAAGGATTATTAGCTGGATTATCAAATCCTGCACRGACACSCCAACAATCCCACCCTGTGCCTGAGAGCATTGCCCAAATGCTCCTTGAACTCTGGCAGGTTTGGGGCTGTSACCATTCCCTGGGCAGCCTGTTCAGCCTCTGACCACCTCAATTCACATTTCTGGATATAAACATTTTGCAGAACAGCCCGAACTCTTCTGTACTACCAACACAATCCAAAATATGGGTCAAACTGGAGCTGTAGCAAAGGAGCAGCACCACAGAAACACACGTGGTTTACTTCTCACCTGCCCTCATGCAGCTAGATTTAAATCCTTGCAAGTGCCTCACAGACAAGGGATGGAGGAAATGGTAGCATTCAGATCCTGGGTTTTAAACATTTACTGCTGTCTCAGGTTGGAAGGTGTGGCTGGGGTTGTGTCACCATCTGCCAGAGGTGGGGCAGTTCTCTTCTGTTCATTGGGGAGTTTATCTCTCCCACAACCAATTCCCCTCCAGGAGATCTCTGCTGTTCATGGGCCATTTAATTATTAATTATCTTCTGTACATGGGCCATTAATTATTAATTATCTTCTGTCCATGGCCAGTGAGTGTCCCTGCAGGGCTGATCCAATTCCAGCATCCCATGGGGAGATGCTGCGCCCAGGGGAGGAGCCAAGCATTCCTACCTGGATCCAATCTGAGCTTTGGGACACTCCAGCAGCCTTTGCCCCCTGCATTGCCAGAGGAGCAGCTTTCTGCTGCCCTGCATTGCCAGAGGAGCAGCTTTCTGCTGCCCTGCATTGCCAGAGGGAGCCCAGGCCCATCTCCAGCAGCCCTGGAGCTGCAGAGGAAAACTCCCCCCTTGTGCAGGAGCCCTGCTGCAGCAGCAGCACAGCTGGCACTGCAGGAGGGCTGAGCCCCCATGGGATGGGGCTGTGCCACCCCCTGACACACAGGGGGCAGGGCCTGCTCTGACTCTGTTTATCTTTTTGTACTATTGCATTTGTATTTTTAATTTTCCTAGTAAAGAATTGTAATTCCTACTCCCATATCTTTGCCGGAGAGCCCCTTAAATTCAAAATTATAACAATTCAGAGGGAGGGGAGTTTACATTTTCCATTCCAGGGGAGGCTCCTGCCTTCCTTAGCAGACACCTGTCTTGCCAAACCATCCAATGGGATGTGGCTCTTTCCTAAGGGATGCACCCATGCTTTGGGGAGTGGAAAAAAGGCCTGAAGGCTTTAAGTGCATAGGAGCACTCTACTCCTCCACACACAAAAGTCAGGACGATGCCAAACCATCCACCCCACTCTCCAAACTACAAAACCTGAGKCTGGGAGCCCGGGCAGCCCCAGGACAGGAGCACAGAGCCCTGGGAAGGGGATGCCTCCCCCACTGCCCCGGCCCAGGGCTGACTGCTGAGCAAAGGGGGTGTCTCTGCCCCTCCCTTTCAGGAGCAAGACGTAGAAAAAGGGACAAGGCTGCCATTATTATTATTATTATTATTTGAAGTTTCAGAAGCAGGAGGGATGGGGGAGGCTGGAAAATGTCACAGGCTTCTTGGGGACGTGACACAGGCTGGTTTGTGGGCAAATTAACACGGCCAGAGAACTGGCTCAGGCTCATCAGGGTAATGAAATGTGATATCCACTGGAGGAAGCAGGGGCAGGCACAGCTCCACTCTGCTGCAGCAGCSATGCCCTTTAGACAAAAGACTCCCTGGTGAAATGCAAAACAACTCTTGGACAGAGTGTATTCAAACAGGATCCAAGGATGGCACACCCAAAACCTCCCCTAAGCAGATCCCTTCTGTTTATTTCTGGGCTGCACCAGGATGTGCCTGAGAGTGTTTGGGGAGCAGGCACTCAGCAAACCTGCCATTTTCCCTTTCTCCTCCCTAACTGTCCCGTTGTTTAGGGTCCAGACCAAAAGGTCTCACCCCAAAAATCCTTGCTGACTACACAGGTAGAAGCCACATTCATCAGCCACAGGTTCTTTAAGACTGACCTACAGCAACAGCTGCACCACAAAGGAGGGCAAATCCACCTGGCAAACAACTCTGCCCATCCAGACACTTCTTTTCTCCTCCAGATCAACCCAAACCTCATTTCCTGTGAGGACAGGCAAATTTCAGCTCCTTTCACACTCTCCAGCTCAAGAGCACTGGTTGTTAGGATGGTCTGTGTCATCTCAAGACCAGCAAGGGAACATTCCTTGCTAACAACTGGGACTGCCATTCCCATCTCTTCAGAAATGSTTTTTGGTGCTGTCCCTGCCTCTGATCCCATGGCACATCCTTCAAACAGCTCCCAGACTCTCTCCAGGCTTGCAGATGAAGATTTGTCTTTTGAGCTATTACAGCTTTTCTGTAAACCAACCTTCTCTCAGCAGGGCCCTCTGCCTTGCCCTTACCTCCCCATCTTCTGCCATTACAACCAGGTTAATTTTTCTAGGAGCAGGATTCCTGGAAAACTCTTTCAGAGGAACTTCAAGGAGATCTAGGAAAGATTCTCCAAAACAACTCCATTCTTGCCTTAACATGGCTTGAGCATTGTACACACACACAGAGAAGGAAAATTCCCATTAYCCTATGGATAACATCACCTGAGAGCTCCTCTGCCAGGCTGCTGCAGCTCTGAGTAAAAGGGAGTCACCAGCCCTGGGGAGAAGAAAAAATAAACAGGGAATCACAGCTTTATCTTCACTTTTCACACTTTCCTTCACAGAGGAAATGCTGCATTGAGGTGTTGGGTAAAGGGTAACACATCCCACACTCCCCCTCTCAGCTCAAAATGTGCAGCCCTCTGTTCCAAAATCCCAAATTGCTGYGCTCAGGAAGGTGAATAATTTGTTAAAGCCTTTCTTTGGTGCTGCCTGGACTTGAATGAATTTTAGTGAATCCATATCCAAAGATGCCAACCCTTGTCCCTGAAAGCCTGAACTGCTGTGACATTCTGTTTGCCTCAAAACCACGTCCTGGGCCTTGATACCAGCAACACACAGATATTTGTTTCTCCACACAGCTTGTTTTGAGGGTTTTTTTAGGGGTTTAAATAAGCTGTTGCAAAAACGTTGACTTTGCAAACGAAGTTTCCACACGGAGCAATTTGTCTGCTGCGTGGCACCTTAATTTGGAYGTGTGTTTTGAGGAGGGTTCTGCAGGCAGCAGCAGCAGCAGCCAGGCTTTGGGAGGTTACATAAATCAGTGCATTATTCAGGCCTGTGTGTGCTAACAAGGAATGAATGCCTCCCTCCCTCCCTCCTTCCCTTCCAGTTAGCATTTGTGTGTGTCACAGGCACTGCTCCCCCTTCAGGATCCCAGSACAGAAATTGTCACATGGAATTACACTGATAAACCACCCAGTTCGGTGCCCTCTCTCCTGTCACACCCCACACCAGCTGCCAGGGATTTACCTCTCCTGCTAATTGACAATGATGGAACAGCACCACCACCAGGGACAGATTTCCTTTGCATTAGGGGCCCCCTCCTTTCCTTCTGTGATTTGTCTCATGGGTTTTCATCCTGCCTCACATACCTGGGAATGCTGTACGTTGAGAGCATCTGCTGTGGTTTTTTGGGAGGGACRKGGCAGCATCAGCCATGAGGATGTTCTGAGGGCTGGAGCACCTCTGCCACAAAGATATCTGGGGTTGTTCAGCCTGGAGAAGAGCCCAGGGAGACCAGAGAGCTCCTTCCTGTGCCTAAATGTGGTTGTRTAAAAAGGAGGGAGAGTGGCTTTCTGCATAGCCTGATAGTGACAGAACGAGAGGCAATGGTTTTAAACTGACAGAGGGAGGTTTAGATGGGATATAAGAAAGGAATTGTTCCCCATGAGGGTGGGCAGGCCCTGGCACAGGGTGCCAGAGCAGCTGTGGCTGCCYCTGGATCCTTGGAACTGTCCAGGGCCAGGTTGGACAGGGCTTGGAGCCACCTGGAATAGTGGGAGGTGTCCCTGCCCATGGCAGGAGGAACTGGATGATCTTTAAGGTCCCTTCTAACCCAAACCATTCCATGATTCTATAAAAGGGAAGATTTTAGAGCAAAGAAGGTTCAGATTCTTCCAATTTCATTTGCTGGTTCCTTTCCCTCAGTTGCACAATGCATCTACTTGGTTTCCTGCTGGAAAAAAAAAAAAATTAAAACATAACCTGGCATAGTGGAATGCACCCCTGTGTCACAGACATCTCTTTATGAAAAATCTTTTCTTTAGGATTTTTCCTTCTGAGAAGCTGTGGCCTCAGAAACAGATGTAAACAATGGTTATCTGCTGCTGTGGAAKGCAACAGGTCCATCTGGATTGGGCCATCTTGGATGTTTATAGTTAATGGCCAATCAAGGACTGAGCTGCATTTGTTATTGTTCTTTTTTTTTCTAATCTTAGGTTAGCTAGCTTCTGGAAACCTTTCCTTCTATTTCTTTGTAGTATAGTTATAATGCAATATATRTATCATAAAATAATAAATCAAGCCTTCTGAACRTGGAGTCAACACTCTCATCTCTTCCCCAAATCAAGAACCCTTGYGACCACTGTCACACCCCTGCCCATGGCAGGAGGGTGGAACAAGATGGTCTTTAATGTCTCTTTCAACCCAAACTGTTCTGTGATTCTGGCAAGGAGTTTTCCAGTCTGGCWCATTAACTGAGTGAACAGCTCTTGRTTCCTGCACTKCCYCTCAGCTGCAGGTGACCATCACCTAGACCTCCCAAAAAGAGCTACCTGCACAGGGCAGGGGGGGACTTGCCAGTGTCATTCAGTGACCTGAACACCTCAGTTACTGTTCTGTCTCTTCTGCAAAGGAAATTCATCTCGCTCTGCATCCCCAAGACGCATCACTGATGGGAATTCTCCATCCCACTGACAAAACCTTTCCTTGATGTCATGGTGCTTACTCATTGCTTGGAAACCTGCACATGCTTTGTCCTCCTAATCAGTTTTTATCAGTGGCTTGGTGCCATTTGCCCTCCCTTGATGCTCACAAAAAAACTGATTCCTTCCAAGCTGGGCAGGGCTGTCCCCCTTGGCCCAGCAAATTATTTATAATTCTTTTGAAGACACAAAAGTTCTCCATCCAGATCCCCAGAACTATACATACTTGGTGTGCCTTGCTCCTTGGAAATAAGGAAAACATCTTGCTGGGCTGGATCAAGCATTTCACAGCAGAAGAGTCCTTGTGTCACATTCACATTTTCTGAAAAATCCCTTCGCCCAAGATTTTTCTCCTGGGAAGCTGAGAAGCCTCAGAGAAAAAGGAAAACAATTCTTATCTCATTTGCTTCTCCTGTGTTTTGCTCATGTGGAATGTGTTTGGAGATTGTTTACCAACAGGTGGTTGTTTCATTGGATTCTGGTGTGAATTGCTTTGTCTCATTGGCCAATGAGTGCCAAGCTGTGTCAGACTCTGGACAGAGTCACGAGTTTTCATTATTATCTTTTTAGCATTTTGTAAGTACCTCTTCTGTATTCTTTAGTATAGTGTAGTACAGCATTCTTTAATACAATATAACATCATAAAATAATAAATGAGCCTTCTGAGAACATGSAGTCAGATGCATCATTCCTTCCTTCATCAGACACCCTGCAAATMCAATATCCTTGCAGGTGAAGCAACCTGAGGAAGGACAATGTAGAAATGGGATGCTTGCTGTGGCAGGGAAGCCTTCCTTGCCTCTGATCACTGTCAGGGGCTATCTTCCCAACACTCTGTCTGTGCTGGGTCACCCTCCCTGCCTGCTGGAGGGCCCCAGGCAAGGCCCCAGCTCCCACAGACACCTCCAAGGCAAGGAAAGGCAAGGAAAGGCAAGGAAAGGCAAGGAAAGAATTCCGGGCTCAGCCCAGCTGGAATTCTTCCTCCTGTGTACCAGACATTCACACAGCCCCGTACCCAGGTGAACAAAACCCACAATTTGGATGTTGCAGGGATCCCACAGCAAGGAGGGGATGGGGATGGGGTTGGGCTGCCTTGCAGAGTTCAGCTTTCTCCCTCAGCCAGGAAATTTGCAGCGTAATCAAAATGAAATGTTGGTGTCTGTGTTGCAMGTTGAAATATTGATGGAGGGAGGCATAAAGCATTTTATGAAGGGAGGCTTCCATTGTGTGATTTACTGCCCCCAAACACAGCTTTCACAGAACCTGCTTGGGAGGAAAAGGGGAGAGATGAAAGAGCAATAGGGGTTTTATCACTGCAGAAAATGGGAAGGGAATTGGGCAAAGTTAAATACGATGGATTGAGACAGTCTTTGGCTCTGAACTTCACATACACCAGGAGCTTACACCTGGAAAAGGTCCTCTGAAGTCTGTGGGCATTTTTCCCCCTTTCCTTGTGCCATAGCAATGCTGGGAAGGGGCTTTTAGCTGCAGTTAAGAAGAGGTCCAGCCCCTGTTTGTAATGAGATTTGCAGTGAAGTGCTCACAGCTGGGTGGGAAGGCACAGGAAGGACTCCCCACACCTTTCCCTGCCACTCTCTCATTATTCCTCAGCCCACCAAGCAYGGCCAAAGGGACTGTGGATCCATCCTTGCTTCAAAAAAGGGGAGGAGGACRTATTTAGAGAGTATTTAATTAATGATCTAATTACAGCACAGGCTAAGACAGAGGCCTTTGCTGTAGCAACAGCAGCAGCTAACACTACCTGAAGTATATTTACCACAGAAATGAGCGGTAAATTTGCTTCCAGGATGAGAGAAATCCCAAATCTGAGTCCAAGATGAGACAACTCAAGCAAGTTGAGCCTGTAGGTGGTGGCACCCAAGCTCCCCAGTGCCAGGCACTGCCAGGCCCAGCTGAGGCCATGCACAGACCCTGGAGGAGCAGCTCAGCACACCCAGGTGTGAGATAAGGTGCCCAAATGCTTCAGTTCAAGGGTCTGTGCTGGTTTGGCTCAGCCCAGCTCCCCCAGCTGCAACATTCTCTTGCTACTCCATGCAGGTATAACCTTGTCTCATCAATTTTAATTCCCATTTCTTCCMAAAATGAAGTTCATTAGAATTTACATTTACATTTTCTACCTATGCTACTTTCAAGTTCCATTTCCTCTGCTAAGCTGAAGMACTTGGCTTTCTGAGCTGRKTTTAAACCATTAMATTTTTGACCATACCTTTGAATTCAARTGTTTACAGGTACAGTTTTGAACCCCTGGCACAAAGCARCTGTTCTCCCACAAGCTGAGGCAGAAGRGGRAAAAAAAYACAGAAGGAAAACCAACCAGGYTGAATATTCAAAGCTGGCTGGRTGGAAGAGCCTTTGCTAACTACTCATCTTGTGAAAATAGATTTCATTTTAAGGTTTCAGCCTGTTTTAACATAGAGATGGGATTCATCCAACAGGGCAACTTCCTTGCAAGATGAATTTTTATATTCCATGCTTCCTTTACAAGTAATTCACTCAGAGCCATGCAACAAAACACTTTATGAAGCCCCTGGATTTACTGGCTCCTCAGCAGAAAATATCAGCGAGASGTCTGTGGAAAATTAAATATATGCACATATTGAGAAAAACAGTARGTGATAGATACCACTCAATGAAGTTTTATGTGACCAATTGCTGTTGGTGGATAGGTGATTTAAAGGTTGCATTAAATATCTGAAGCTTTAACTAATCACTGTATAAATAACTTACAGTGGTGGCTCCAGGAAAACCACTGATTTTCATCTTCTCAGCAGACCCACATCAACAGAGGTGGACTCAAACTAAGATCTACAGGAGGATGGAAAAAATAATAATAATAATAATAATAATAATTCCGGGAATGTTGCTGGAAAACCAGAGAGCAAGGCTGAGTACAGCAGCCTTCAAGGAGCAAAAATATCATTTTTTGTTCATCTCCAACAGCCASAGTGCCACAGGGAGCAGGGCCCAAAAGGTCTGAGAGACACAGGGAAATTCTGCACTGCACAATCCCTCCCTGGGTCACCCCTAGGATTGTTGGCAGGAGACAAATCCACCAGCCCAGGACATTCATGGGGGGTTGGAGGMTCACACAGAATAACCCAAAGGCAGGGGACAAATTCAACACCTCAGGAGGCCTCACTGAGTCCTTTCAGCTCTTCAATTTGAATAARCTTAATCTGACAAAAAGAGGAATAGCTTCAGGGCAGATTCACCTGGCAGGAAGGAAATGACACAGCTTCCCAACATGACCAAGTATTTGCTGCGTTGCGGGAACATTCAGGAAATAACCTCACGGATGAGCAAGGGCAGCAATTCCCTCTGGTTTTGGGGAGCAAGGGTGAGCACGCAGCCCTGGCTTCCCAGGAGAACACCAGATGTTTGCCTGGGTCAGGAAACACTTCCAAAAAGTGTAACTCCTCCTTCCTGGTGCTGGGGTTGCGCAGACAGCTTTGGAGAATTTAGGGGTACTCGTGTGCAGATGTGGCTCCACCACTGGCCAAGTTAATTSTTAGGGGGAGGAAGGTAATTGGGACATGGATAAATATTCATCTTCACTTTCCCTCCTTCATGGCCCCAGAGACATTCTTGGATTCCTTACAAATAATCATACATTATTTACCACCTTTAAAGAGCATCCTGTCTCCTTTTTCCCCAAGGATGGTCACTTGGGATGAGGAGRGGAGCTGAAGCTCCTGCCCACCTTCTCCTTTAACCACCACACAAGGGGCAGRGAGGGGAAGAAAGAAAAATATCATAACCTTGTCTCWTTAATTTTAATTCCCATTTCTTCCCAAAATGAAGTTCATTAGACTTYASMTTTACATTTTCTACCTATGCTACTTTCAAGTTCCATTTCCTCTGCTAAGCTGAAGAACYTGGCTCTCTGAGCTGASTTTAAACCATTACATTTTGACCATACCTTTGAATTCAAGTGTTTACAGGTACARTTTTGAACCCCTGGCTAAGGAGAGGATATCCCTGGATAAGGAGAGGAGCTGAAGCTCCTGCCCACCTTCTCCTTTAACCACCACACAAGGGGCAGGGAGGGGAAGAAAGAAAAATATCATCAAGGTCACTTTTCACAGGGATGAGGAAGAAAAGTGCCCTTTCACTGTCCCTTTTGGCTCCTGCTCCTGATGCTGAAATCCAGGAGCTAATGAAGATAGATGGGTTCATCCATACTGGTGGGGTCTGGATACTAATGAATATTATTTAATGGTCAAGGGCTGTCACGGGGCACATTGATTAATTAGCAGAGTTAGGAGGAGAGTGACTCCAGCAGCACATCAGCTGCTAAGAATAGAACCCAAATCAGCCRGGAAGCAGAGCCAAAAGGATGAGGCAACTGCAGGCTCACAGCTCACCTTCACCACCAGAAACAAAGGCAAAAACTTCTCCCATGGCTTTTGCTGCAACCTTGCCCCTGTGATGGTGCTCACAGGGGTCTCAGGTTGAGGAAGAGACGAGTTGACTCCGTGTTTCAGAAGGCTGATTTATTATTTTATGATATATATTTATTAAACTATACTAAAAGAATAGAGAAAAGGTTTCATATCAGAAGGGTCAGCTAAGAATAGAAAAGGAATGAAATAAACAAAGCTTGTGTCTCGACTCTCTGTCCAGCCACTGGACTGTGATTGGCATTAATTAGAAACAACCACATAGACAATCACAGATGCACCTGTTGCTTCCACGCAGGCAAGATAATCATTGTTTGCCATTTGTTCCTGAGGCTCTCAGTTCTTCTCAGGAAAGAAAAATCCTAAGGAAGATTTTCCATAAAAATATCATGGCTACACTCCAGCTCCTTCTAAAGAGAGATGTGTGTTGCAGGGCCAGTCGTCCTCAGAGAGGTGGAGGTGACTGACCCACACGGTGGCTGTGGGAGGTTGTCCCAGATTGCCAAGCCAATTGTTATTCTATTACCATTCTGTTATGGCAGCGTCTTCTGTCCAGTGGGCAGCTTTCCTTATCTCTTCCACAGCTGGGGAAGGCGTGTCGAGGCATCTGCTGATAAACAGCTATGAGTCCCTGCATGGCTGAATAAAACTTACAGATCCATTGGAGATGTAGCCCAGAGGGAAGCCAAGCATTCCTGCCTGGATATAATCTGAATTCTGGAACACCAGCCAAGCATTCCTACCTGGAATAATCTAGATTCTGAACACCAGCACGCCTTCTCCACGGATTTCCAGAGGAACAGCAGCTGCCTCTCGCCTAATGGTTTCCAGAGCAGAGACTGCACCTTTCTCCAGATCCCTGCTCCAGCAGAGCCCCCCTGACGACTGCAGAGGGCTGACCACATTCCAATGGGACTCGCCACCAACACCCTGACCCAGGTGTCAGGTTGGTTCTGACTCTGTCAGGTTGCCTTTGTTTACTGCATGTTATTTTTACCTTTATTCTCTTCCTATTAAGACTGTTATTCTATTCTCTTATCTTTGCCTAGAGCCGCCTTAATTTAAAATATGACAATTCTTGATGGGGGGGGAGGTTTCCATTTCATTTCAGGGAAAGCTCCTGCATTCCTTAGAACATCTGCCTGTCACAACCAAGACAGAGTCAGGAAGGATGCCCTCCCAAAGATCTTGCTGCTACCTCTTCCTGCAGGCCTGCACCCCTTGCAGACCTGACAAGGGACCTCAGCACAGCCCCTCTTTACAACTACCTACCTTGTGAGGATACAATTTTGCTCAGAATTGAGTCTTAAACACTCTGAGGGCTCAATTTCTCCTTGCTTCAGCTCCCTATCTCTACARAGAAACCTCCCCCACATCAATTTCAAGCATAATCTACTCAAAACATGAAATCTTTTTCCCTGTGTGGCTACACAGCCTAGGAAAAAAACAACAAACAACCCCACACAACAAGCAGGCTGTTATAGGAGTTTTCTACGCTACTGGAAAACAAACCAAGAAACAAATTTACAAAAGTGACCCCTGGGAGCGAAGAGCTACACTCAAGAGAAGCTTCCCAGGTGTGTGGAGGAGTGCAGGGAACGATGAGGAAACAGCTCTATCACATGTACACACATTTGTTAGAGCACACACTGACACAGCTGGGAGGCACTGACAGCTCTGCAGAGTGAGACTGATTTCTGAGCACTGAAAATCATCTTGGTGGAAGGCTTGGGAGTAAAAATTATCCAGCCAATCTGACAGAGTGGTCATGATTTTGGCACCTAACATCTCAGTCATTCCTGAGCCACAAATTTTCTTTCTTGCCTCAGCAGAAAGCAGAGCTCRTCATGGTTTTTGTTGACATGGCAGACTTGACTGCTTGCTACAGAGGCTTGGAAAGCAAGACAGGTGAGGTTTGCACCATGCTACTGCCAGCAAAGACAGAGGCAAAGAGGGGAAAAATCCTGGCCTGATCCCCACTTTGCTGGTTTCCCACAAGCTCTAAAATASCCTTTCTGAAGCTCTGTAAGGAAAAACCACAATTCCATGCTCTAAAGCACAGCAGTGTAAACGGAAGCAAGTGAAATAAAAGCCAATCYCTTAAATGAACCTGGAGTATATCTCAGGTTGTCCCTTAAATTTTATCAGAAAATGGTGCCACAAAGACAGCAAAAAAACCTTCTCCCCAGCTCCTCCCTCCTTCTGGCAATGAACACCCAGAACCACAGCACCTACAGTCACATTTTTCTGCTTTGTAGCCCAGAAAGCAGCAGGTTTGTAGCAGGTATTTTACAGCATCAATTAATGAAAGCTATGCACCACTAATCAAACCAGGAGCCTGCTGCTGCAGTCCATACCTGAGCTTCAGACACAGCAATTCAGATCCCAGATTTTGCTGTGCTGATGAGGTGGACGAGACACACTGGGTGGGCTCTCACTCCTTCCCTCTCTGTGAACCCCACCTGTGCCCAGGAGAGCTCCAGTGGCACCAGGAGGGTGCCCAAAACTGCCAGGGCTTCTCAATAKCACAGTTCTCCCTCCTGCCCTCAGCTGGCTTTGCCCACAAAATCCAGGCTGAATTTCCAAGGAGCTGTTGGGGTGAGACCCTCTCCAGTGTCATGGATCAGTCACACAAACCCTCAGTTACCTGCTTAAGAAGGCAGAGCAGCTGCAGACACCAGGCTGGAGAGGATCAGAAGAGACAGCTGAGTTATTGCAGAGCTCCCYGTGGCCTCAGGCTCTGCAGCACCTGTATTTATTTCCATGCTGGGCATTTGTTGCAAACTGCTGATCAATACCTGGAGAAAAAYGAGAAAAACCCTCCCTTTGCTGAGTGGTGCTGCTGCTACTGCCCAGAGGTTGCTTTTGGATCCTGCWGGCTCTAGTCCTTGCTGCCATGGTGGTCAATATCACATCTCCCACCTGCCCTGGAGCTGTTCACCCTTTCTGTTAGCACAACAGGAGCAGGAGTCTGGGGAGAAAAGTTCCTGTTTTGTTCTCCCTCTTCTTCTGCCCTTGGCCACTGGGTCTGCTCCTTCTTTGCTTTGCAGTTTGTCCAAAGGCATTGATGATACATTAGAGGTGGATTCCCTGGTGTGCCCTCCCAGTGGAAACCCTCCCATGCCATGAACAAACACTGTCTGCCCTGTGGGACACACTTCCCCTTCTTTCCTTCCCTTTGTGGGGACCTCTCCAGGGACAAGCACCTTCTGAGGGGCTCAGGGCTGAGAGGAATCCTACAAGACACAGAACCCCTGCATGGTTTGGGTTGGGAAGGACCTTAAAGCCCTTTAAGCCACGGGCAGGGGACACACTATCCCTGTTCCCAGGCTCTCCAAGCCCTGTCCACCGGGGCCTGGGACACTTCCAGGGATGGGGCAGCCCACAGCTGCTCTGGGAATCAGTTGTCCCCACCTGTCACAGCATCTTTTGGAAAATCTTCCTTAGGATTTTTCCTTTCTGAGAAGCTGAGAGACCTCAGGAACACAATGTAAACAATGGTATCTTGCTTGCTGTGGAATGGCAGCAGGTGGAATCTGTATTGCCCCCTATGTTGGATGTTTGTTAATTAATGGCCAATCACAGTGAGGCTGGCTCAGACAGAGAGCGAGCACAAACCTTTGTTATCATTTTTTGCTTTATTCTATTCTTAGCTAGCCTTCTGATTTGAAATCCTTTCTTCTTTTAGATATAGTTTTACTGTAATATTCTATCATAAAAATAATAAATCAAGCCTTCTGAAACATTGGAGTTCAAGATCCTCATCTCTTCCCTCATCAAGAACCCCTGTGAGCACCGTCACAACCACCTCGGAACATATTTCTTCCTTAAATCCCATCTAAATCATTCCTGACATCTAAATTTCACCTTGCAGAAGCAGCAGGCTCGTGGCCACACTGTGTAAGCACGCACCCTCCCTCCCCAGGGCGGCCAGCGATCTCACTTGTGAGAGCTTGCTTGCCACAGGAGATGAGCTCGTGAGTGCTAAGCCGCGACGCAGTGTCAACGACCCCAGCGAGCTCGCGAGCACCGGGGTTTCTGCCCTGGCTCACAAAACAGCCACCTCCCTTCCTCCTTACTCACGCCCAGCCAATCACCGGGCTGCAAGGTGTGAACGCTGAGAGTCATTTCCAAGGCGCTGCTCAGAAACCTCAGACAGCCTCACAGATGGCAGCAGGGCCAAGAGCTGGAACAACCAGCACGAGGTGAGCAGACGCACTCCTTTGATGCCCAAACCCTTCCAAGCAGGAACACAGCTGTCCAGGGCAGCAGGGCTGGACTGACCACACACAGCTCCGTTTTGCCTGGCTCCCTGGCTGGATCAAGACACTTTGTAGCTATTTCATCTTCCCTCCTCGCCATGGCCTGCCTCAGGAATGCTTATATCCCAGATTTTTGACTGGCGAGCTCTTGCTTATCTTAATTTGCTTTACCCCCAGCATGGTGGGCACAGTGGCTTTTTGGTCTCAGGATGCCCGTCACCAATTTCCATTAATTTGATCCCTGCTAATTGAACAAAGAGTGCGCAGCATGGTCCAGTTGGGCGCTTGCCATATAGCAAAGAACAAGCAGAGCACCAAGGATTCAGTCTGTGAGAGCACACAAGCTCATTTAGCGCTGGGGAGAAGCGAGGAGGTAATGTAAAATACAAGAGCGTACCTCTGCAAAAGTTAATTGTTTCAATCAATGAAGAAGGAAAAACAATCAGTGCTGCACTCTGACATTGAATGACCATGAGCTTCCAGCAGCCAGGTTCCGCAGGAATAATGCAAAATTTGACAGTGTGTCCAGCAGCTCCATGCTACACCACACTTCCATGCCTTCGGATACTGTCGTCAAGCTCGATTGCTTCCACGCTCCCCTGCTTCGCACCCCACCCTGCCTGATGGGCCAGATGAAGCTGAGCACCCCAAGCACCACCCAGACAACTAATAGAAAGGACAGAAAACACCCAGCCACCAGCCCCCATAGTCACCAAAAAACCCCACTCTGTTCTGCTCTCTCAGCACTGATCGGAGTCAAAAAAACAAACTACTATAGAAAACCACCCAAAGGCAGATTAGAAATAAAATCCTCAACTCCAGCCGTATTAGCAAGGCTCGCATGGGAGTTGGCCCTCTGTCCCCTCTAGCACCTCTCATTATGCTGACCATGGCCAGAAACTGCTTCTCTGTCTCTGAGAAATCGCTCCTTAACAAATCTTTTGTCCTCTCACTTTCTAGATCATCGGGATGTCTACAGTCACTCCTTCCCCACCAACAGCCCTCCCAGGTTAATAACTCAACTATGAGCAACTCCTACACCGGCTTTGCGCCTGACAATTTCTGGCTCTGATCAGAGGGCTTCTTTGCCACAAACAGCTTCCCTGCCTTTCTTCTAATGCTAACCATAAAACATTTGACATCTCTTTACATCCACACCAGGCCCCTCTCCTGGTCCAGCGTTAGCTTTTGTTCTGCATGCAAAGTTGGCGAATAAAACCAGGACTTCCAGGGACTTTTAAACAGGAGATGGCAGCCCAAATGATATGGCGACAAGCTTTGGCAGATAGGACCTGCAAGCGTGACAGGGCTCTTTCTCAGCAAGCTGCAGTGATAGGACCAAGGGGAAGTTTTTGTGAAAAATGCGTATTTTATGATTGCTTTTTTTGCAAATATACATTGAGTATAAATGTAGAAGTTTGCTTATAATCTCTAAGGGTGGCAATATTATTCAGGTATATAACTTAATGTTAAATAGAAACTAACTGTATGTGGGATACTTTTTTTAGAGAAAGGAGTGAGAACTCCACAGGTAGTAGCACATGACACCCAAATCTTTCAGAGAAAGAGAATTTATTGCTCCATTATCAGAAGAACAAACTTCTTCCTGCCTTGGCTCAGCCCTGAAGACTCAGTCAGGATTCAGAGGAAGAAGCTGACACTGCCCAACAGAACGCTGTTTGAATGGAATTTATGCATCAATGGATGAGGTGTATGGATCTGCAACAGGCTGGTGCTTTTAAGGGGTATCCTCTGTTACGTGGGGCCTTTTTCGGCTTATTTTGCCCAGAAAAGGAACCTGGACTGTCTGTAATCTTTGTTTCTATTGTCTCATATTGTCCTCAAATCCTACTGTCCCAAATTTGTATTACTCTAATATATCTATATTTCTAACCATTATTATTAAACTTTTAAATTCTAAAACAAAGATGGGCGTTTTTTCACAGTTTAAACTGGAGAAGAGTGCGTCGGGAGGTATGAGGATAAATTCTTCTGTGTGAGGGTGAGGAGGGGTGAACATTTACCCAGAAGCAGCTGTGGCTGCCCCTGGCATCCTGGCAGTGCCCAAGGCCAGGCTGGATGGGATTGGAGCAGCCTGGCACAGTGGAAGGTTGTCCCTGCCATGGCAGGGTGGCACTGGGGGGATTTTAGAGGTCCCTTCCCACCCAAACCACCATGGTCCTCAGAGCCACCCTTCAATGCAAGCATGTCCAGCAGACAGTGTCCAATCGGCTTTGGGACACACCAAAGCTCTGGAACGCTTCTAGTGGGAAACGATCCAAAGGTGGCAGCTAAAGAGCTGCCCTGCAGAGACCTTCCATGCTTTCACAGGGCTGCCAGGGCAGGAACCTCCTGGTTTTTGGGACCAGGTGGATTCTGAGAGCTCTACACATCACCTTGCGCTGTTATGAGGAAGATCTCCGGTTTTTCCAGCATTTTCCTGACCCCTATGCGAGACGTGGTTGTCAGCAGGCGCTTAAAACATGCAGTACACGAACCCTCCCTGAATAAAACAAGGAACAAAACTCAACATGGGAAACGCTTTCCAGATCTGTCACTGTGAAAATGCGTATTTTATGACTGGCTTTGCTCAAAAAATCAAATGATATATATATGATAGTTAGAAGTTGCTGTTATAATCTCTTAAGTAGTGTGTTAAATATAGTTTTAGGTTATAACATAATGTTAATAGAACTATGTAGGGATACTTTTTTAAGAAAGGAATGAAGGTACTCACACCATGATAGCAGGCACAGGACACCAAAACTTTCAGAGAAAAGAATTTTTGCTCCATTATGAGTTCTTCCTGCCTCTCTCAGCCCTGAAGACTCAGTCAGGATTAGAGGAAGAAGCTGACACTCCCAGGACAGAATTCCGTTTGAATGAACTTATATGCATCATGGATGAGGTGTAGGATAGCAACCGCGCTGTTGTAAGGGTTAATCCTCTGTTACGTGGGGGCCTTTTTGGGCTTATTTGTCCAGAAAAAGTAGTCCAGACTGTCTGGACTCTTTGTTTCTATTGTCTCATATTGTCCTAATCTCAATTGTCCAAATTTTTATTACTCTATATTACTATTTTTATACCATTTTTATTACTATTCAACTTTTCAATTTTAAAAACAAGTGATTGGTTTTTTCACATTCATCTCACCTCCGCCACCCCTGCAAAATTTGCCCAAAAATCCATACGGTTCAACAAAGAAATTTGGTCTGAAAGTTCAGGAAAGGAGCTGAATGAATACAGGAGCTTCTTCCCTTGCACGGGGCTCCAGCTGTGCCCAGAGAAGCACGGAGTTCCAGGACTATCCATCAGCAGGCAGGGTATGGATTTGCCTTCCCCTGGGACAACAACAATCCTGTAGCAGGACCTGGGTGACCTTGGCAAGGCCACAACTCTGTGACTCTTGCTGCAGACCATGGGCAAACTTGGTGAGCAGAAAAAGCCTTTGCACAGGGTACATCACCTTGCCAGAGCCCTGTGTGGCCAGGGCAAACACAGAATGCAAACAGGGGTTATTCTGTTCCAACTCTGAGCTTCCTATTTAAACCGTGCAAATTGGCTGGATGGGAGGTGATTCCAAGCACAGTATTGACACAGGAGAAGGGATTGTTAGGAAAATTAATCCACAAATATCAGAGGTTTATGTCCAAAAAGGAGAGAGAGGAGTCCTTTTACTTTATTTGAATAAAGGGAGAGGCCATGGGGCATTCCCCTGGGATCTCTCAATTTTTTTGGAAGACTCAGCATCCTTTTTATCCCAATTTCCCAGCYACATTTCCCTTCTCTCTTTCCCTATTGGCTGAGGTACCTGAGAGGTTCAGACTCCCCAAAACGCCTGATACCAAAGATTCCCCTCTAATGTACACCCCTCCCTTTTAATTTTTAATTCTTATGGAATTTAGGGGTTTTTCTTCCCCATTGTTTCTTTCATCTTTCAATATCTAATTTCATTGATCAGCAAACTTAAAGTTTATTTGTAAAAGCAAATATCTTTTCCTATTCATCAATCAGTGGAACCCTTCCCATTGTTTCTGTTATCTCCCAGTGCTGGTTTTATCCACCAGCAGACCCACAGCTTGTTTGTAAAGACAAATCTGCCATTCCTCTCAGTATCCATGGCAAAGTGCTCTTGGATACCTTGGACTCAGGCTTCCATCATCATCCTCCTCTGGGAAACCTCAGAAGCAGTCATGAAYATGGTGAATCATATTTCTTTGTCACTTGTCTCTGTGAATTCAGACAGCCTTAGGAAAATCAAACCAAAATGTGCTCASTGCTGAATTATTGTTGTTCTGATCTAAAAGCAGGATCACATTTCATTGTTRCACGTGAGTTACATGGATTTAAGAGCTTYCCAAATACCAGATAATTCATGAGACATCCCAATAAAATGAGTATCCGAGCTAGCACAGGGAATGGGAACTGAGGATGGTTAAGCAATTTATCCAAAGCCACTTGTAAACTGTAGCAAAACTGAGATTTTGTCACATAATTCACAGAATCTCTGGGTTGGGTTGGAAGAGACCCCTAAGATCATCAAGGCCAACTAACTCAGCCCTAATACCCCAACTAAACCCTGGCACCCAGTGCCACATCCAGGCTGTTTGTAAACACATCCCTGGGCAGGCCATTCCAGCACTTTATCACCCTTTCTGTAAAAAACTTTYTCCTAATATCCAACCAAGACCTCCCTTCAATGAAACACTGCTCACTCCTATATGCTCTGATATTCCTGAAAGCAGGAATATCAGAAAGCACCTCACCTCCCACCTTGGGATTCATGTGTTCCACATATTAGAAGTGGTAATGCCATTTTATTGCTATTTTTTCCATCTATTTTCCATGCAGGGTACTCTGCCTGAGAMAAAAGACCTCAGCCTGACACACAGTGTGAGCAGAACAAAGCCCCAGTTTCTGCCAGCCTCCAATTTATTTTGATCATTGCTCTGGGAGCCTCACTGGTTTTGATAAAACACTGCTACAAGAGGAAATCTCGCACACAATTAATTAATGATTCATTTCTGTTTATTGGGCCCTTTTGTCAACTTAAACTTGTCACACCTGCCATAAATCCCCTCCAGTGCTAAACAAGCTCTTTAATTAAATCTATTTGGCCATGAGAGCAATGTTTCAGATTGCAGATGATGAAAGRGTTTGGCCCACCCTGGTTTAAAACACCCTTTGGGTCTCAGTTTCTCTGGGCAACCTGTGCCAGGGCCTCTCCCTGCTCACAGGGAACAATTTCTTCCCAATATCCCATCTAAAAGCAAATTTTGAGATGGGAGACAGAACACTGCTCCCAAGCAAAGCAGCTTTCAGGGTCAGGTATGTTGTATATTTTTTGTGGTAGGTATGTATATTTTTTTGTTAAAAAGTTATTGACAAAATAAGAATTTCAGTAGTGAGTGATATGAGACCTCCCTCCAAATATGCAGAGTCCTGTACACATGTGGGTTTAGCTGCCACCAAAAGCAGCACAGCTGTAAAATAGACAAAAAGGAGAGGGGAAAAGGGCAAAAACCTGTTCCCAGTACACAGGTTCACCCCTTGCACAGGGTGCAAACTGCTCTGAGCAAACACCTTGCCCAACACCCCTCAATTATTAATCATTAAACACAAACCTGAAGGGTCCCATTTCAGAAGGGGAAATTAAAACTGTGCAGAAGGGGAACTTAGAGGTTCAGGAGGTGGAGTCAGCCAAAGGATTCCCCTGGACACAATTCCACAGAATTGTGGAATTGTAGGGTGAGGAAAACCTCAACTGCCCTGTTGTTGTTTTTCAGGRCCAGACCATCCCTCTGCAAGAGACCCTCCCATGAACTTGGCCCTTAAGGCTGGATTTGTCACTCAGGAGAGAAAATGCCAGTACAAAGGAGCTGAGCAACCAGAGGGCAGGGCAAGGAATCCTTTTTCTCCTGGTGTTCTCCACCTCTAGGGAGCTGAGGTGGCCAGCAGTGCCTCAGCACTGGCAGCACTCGTGTTGCCAAGGGAAATGGGATCAGTTAATAAAATCCAGTGAAGGGAAAGCCAGGTAACATGAGGGATTTGCTTCCTGCCCATCTCCTGATCAATGGGGAGGCCAACAGAGGCACTGCCACCTGCCCTCAGTTCACCTGCTCAAACTATTTGATTTACAGGGGCTCTTCTGCTGGGCTGTGCTGCAACTGCCAATCCTGCACTTCCAGCTTAGGCCAGGAAAATATTCTGCTGCCCTTTCCCAGCCCTGTGAGCAGCCCCACCTCCTGATTTCATTGCTGGAAACCTCAGAGCACACCTCCTGCTGCYACCCACAGCAAAGCTTCCAGCCCCAAATCTGCACACAATTGTTTTCTTCTGAGCTGCTTCATTGCTCTCCAAGTCTTTTCTCCCTGGATAGACACTCAGGATACAAAAGATGGACATTTTTCCTTTTCATTACCCTGGCAAAAAAACCTACAGAGGGAAAAATTTAAAAAAAAAACTTAATAATAGAAGGATTTGCTTCCCTCTAACGTGCCTGCTGGAAAAACAAATCATCTCTGCAGAACCCACAATCCCTTACAGTAGAAAACAAAATGTGCACAAGAGTATATACAAGGGATGTATATCATGCTGTACTAAAAAAAAAAATTAAATAAATAAACCTGGAATTAGTTGCTTCAGAGGAGAAGAAAGCCATGAGGGAATAGCAGGGGGCTGAATTTCTGTCTGCCACTTACAGCAGCACAATAAAAACTGGTCAGCACTGGAAAACTGCCCATCATGTGAGTGGGCTGAGCAGACAACRAGCTGCAGGACATGGCACAAATCCATCTGGCCTGGAGAGGGAAAATGCCAGSGAGCAGCACTCAGCATCCATGAACACACCATTCCCTTGGCAGTGGCAGAAAATGCCTTAAAAACGCTGGGAAATGTTGTGTGGGGCATTGCTTCTTCTTCTGCTCTACTTGCAGGGCTCTCATATATAGACATATATATATCTATATATCTATATATCTATATATATAGATATATAGATATATAGATATCTATATCTATATATATATAGATAGATATATCTATAGATATAGATATAGATATATATGATATATATGATTTTTATATATATATATATATCATATATATAGATATAACCCAGGCTAACCTCGACAGGCAGCCAGTGATTAGCAATATAATTAGAGTAATACAAATTTGGACAATTTGGATTAGGACAATATGAGACAATAAAAACAAAGAGTTATGGACAATTCAGGTACCTTTTCTGGGCAAAATAAGCCCGAAAAAGGCCCCACGTTAACAGAGGATTAACCCTTAAAAGCAACAGCCTGTTGCATATTCATACACCTCATCCATGATGCATAAATTCCATTCAAACACAGGATTCTGTCTGGGCAGTGTCAGCTTCTTCCTCTGAATCCTGACTGAGTCTTCAGGGCTGAGCAAGGTGGGAAGAAGTCCGTTTCTTCTGATAATGGAGCAATAAATTCTCTTTCTCTGAAAGATTCAGGTGTCCTGTGGCTGCTATCTTGGTGGGAATAACTCATTCCTCTCTTTAAAAAATATCCCACATACATAGTTTCTATTTTAACATGATGTTATATCCTAAAACCGTACTTAACGCACTACTTTAAAAAAATTGATACAGCATAACTTTCAAACATAACACATATAATATGTGTATACATATATGTATATACATATATATACACACATAATATATGTATATGCATATATATATACATACATATATGTATACACATATATATTTACACATAATATATATATATACACACATATAACACATATATATACATATGTATACATAATATATGTATACACCCACCCTCTTTGGTCTGAAGATCTTCCCTCTTTAAAGAAATCATGGATGCGTATTTGGGTGGAAAGGACCTTAAAGATCATGCTAGTCATGGCAGGGAACACCGTTCCCCTACTCCCAGTTGCTCTCACAGCCTATTAATCGCAACACCTGGCCTTTGGACCCTCTTTTGCTCTAAAATCTTCCCTTTTATAGAGTCATGGAGTGGTATTGGGTGAAGTAAGGACCTTAAATCCCCTCCAGTTCTACCTCCTGCCATGGCAGGCGACACTCCCATGTCCCAGGCTTGCTCAAGCCCCTGATCCACCTGCCTTTGGGCGGGCACCTGCCAGGGATCAGGGGCAGCCACACGATGCTGCTCCTGGGGACTGATGTGCCAGGGCTGCTCCACCCTGCCAGCGAGATATTCTCCCAATAGAAATAGAATTATTAGCCTAGGAGAGGCACGGGGGGCAAGCCCTTGGAATGCTGTATTCACACAAGGCCACGAGGCTCTTTGGCCTGCGGTGGAAAAGCCGATTCCCAGCCGGCCCGGGCGGCGTTGGGGGCTGTTGTAGATGAAGCACACGCGGGGGTCGTCCTTGCCTACAGAATGTGGGGAGGGGGTCATCTCTTGGTGGATCCTTTCCCTCCCCTCGAAGAGCCTGAGAGGCGAGCGCTGCCTTTGGAAATGCAGCGGCAAACCGGCGGAGCTGCGCGTTACTGAATTAACCCGCAGCGCTCGCTCCTTTCCCCTTCCTCCTGGCTCTCCTCGCACCCTCGCGGCTGCCGCTGGAGCATTTCTGCCTCAGGAAGGCACAGCGAACAGCGCGGCTCGCCCAGCAGCCACTCACCATGGTGCTCGCGTGCCCGCCGGGCGATGATGGTGCTCCCGTGCCCGCCCGGTGAGGGATGCTCCGCCCGTGCCGGATCCCCCGGGGCCGCGGCTCCTCCGTGGCGGCGGAGGCGTGCGAGGGCCACCGGGTCCACCCCCCGGCCAGCCGAGCCTTCCCAGGCCTGGCCACCTGCCTGTGGGGCCCCACGGGGCACCGGCATGGCCGGACACAGGGTTTGGCCCCCGAACGCCGGCAGCGCCGCTCCTGCGGGTCGCTCCCTTAGTGTGAAAATGGTATTTTATGGTTGGTTTTTTGCAAATATTCGAATGAATTTATCATATAATAATAATGTATATATATGTTTAAATACATATATTTACGTGGTAAATATATGATTATACATATCTTATGTGTAAATATATATGTGTATACATATATGTTTTATATGTATATACATTGTGTTATATTGTGTATATATGTATATACTATATACTTATTGTGTAATATATATGTGTATACATATATGTATTTATATGGTATATAACATATGTTATATGTGTATATATGTATATACATATATTTATTGTGTGAATATATATGGTGTATACATATAGTTTGTATACATATGTATATATATGTGTTTATGTGTGTATATATATATATTTAATGTGTAAATATATTATGTGTATACAATTATATGTATGTATCATATATATGCATATACATATATTATGTGTGTATATATATGTATATACATATATGTTATA
>NDFG01000178.1:319614-371927 GCA_002167245.1 Sporophila hypoxantha
GTTCAGATTCTCCCAAATTCCCTTGCTGGTTCCTTTCCCTCTGTTGCACAATGCATCTACTTGGTTTCCTACTGGCAAAAAAAAAAAAACACCAAAAATTAAAATCCCAACTTTTTGGCAGTTGAGAACCAGCAGAAAAAACCAAAATAATTTCATTTCCCTAAGGAGAAGAGTGTGTTCTTAAGGAGTGAGAGCACATGAAAGCATTGACATGCCACCCTGACAAAACCAGCAGGCTGGCCCATGTCCTGGGGTGGAGAAGGATGGATTGGGGCAGGATGGAGGGCAGGGGGTGCCCAAGGCAGAGGGGTTGCCCTCTGACACAGCCAGAGGAGTCGGCTCTGTGTGCTCTGTGTGCCAAACCTCAGCCTGGCCATGCCTCCCGCTGGTGCTGGGAGGAGCTGGGCTGGAAAAAGCCCCGGGGGCCATCCTCCCACAGAGTCACGACAGACAAAAAGAACAATTACACCCCTCCCCTTTGTTGCTGTGCCCCTGGAAGGCTGGTTTGGAACCCTGCATCCCTCTGCTCCAAGCTACAACCCCAGCTTTTACCCTTCCTCTTTTTAGCACTGATGTGGAGCAGGTTTCAGCCCCTGGTCCCAAATCCYGGTTCAGGAATCCCCTGCCCTGCTSCCTTCAGAGCCCCGCGGGTGGCTCCCTGCCAGCAGAGCCATCCTCTGTCCCCACCTTACCCAGTTGCTAAGCTACCTGTGCCCGGCTTATCTCGCCATCAGCAGGGAAGGGCAGCGGCTTCGGGTTTATTGAGCTCACTCCTGTTTGCTCACTGCCTTCCCTGCCAGCACAGCGTTGACATTTGGGGGATGGGGAGGGGGGAAACAGAGCCAGGGCTGCCAGGGGGTCATCCAAAATATGCAGAGGCAAGGAACACCCTCCCCAAAAATCCTGCAGCTGGACAGGCAGCATCCCACCCCCAGTGACACTCTGCATTCTGTGCAGGGATGCACAGGTAGGCACCCACACAGCCACGGSAATGGGGTGTCATCATTCCAGTCTTCCCCAAAACATGCCAGACCCACCCACACAAACATCAGTTCCACAGCTGGTTCATTGGTTTTGTGCAGCCTGTGAGCAGGGAAGGCACAGGAGAGGATGATTTGCCTCAGCTGCCCAATGCCATTTCTGAGCATTGATGGCCAGGCAAAGCATCTCAAGGGGCTGCTGATCAAATACCCACAAAGAAACTGGGCCACATTTGTCAAAACTCATATCCAACTTGCCACRCTTGGCTCTACAGCACATAAAGGAAAATAAATTACAAGGAGCTCTTTATCATCACCAGCTGGAAAGATCAACTCACCCAAACCTGCCAGGGCTCAAGGAGTGTTTGGACAATGCTCTCAGGCACGTRGTGAGATTCTTGGGGCTGTCCTGTGCAGGGCCAGGAGCTGGAGTTTGATGATCCTTGTGGGTCCCTTCCAACTCAGAACAATCTGTGATTCTGTGAAAGAATTTTAATTRCCAGAACATGACATTTCAGAGAGCAGTGCCCCTTTGCACTCACTCCTGCCTTCCCCAGTGAGCCAGAGCAGAGCTGGTTCAGGCAGCCCCCATCCCCAAGAGCTTCATTTCAGTTTCATCTCTGCCTATAAACACTCCTCAAAGCCAAGAACTGCTGCTTCCCCACTACCACCCCTTTAAAAAATAAGTACCAGCAGCTCTGCCCAAGGCAGAGCTCAACCACAATCCCTCCYTCTGCCCTTTGTTCCTCACAGGCAGAAACAGCCTCTTAAAATCCATTGTAATATAAAGGAGAGAGGGGAAAAAGGAGCTGAACTGCAGCTTAGTGTGACTCATCTCTGATCCACAGCAATTCTTTCTCCTCAAAAGCAGGCTCACAATAAAGAGAGAGAGAGAGAGAAAGAGAGGAGAGACAAGAGGGAAGAAAAGAAAGAGAGAGAGAAAGAGAGAAGATAAGAAGAAACAGAGAGAGGAGAAAGATGGAGAAGAGAGAAAGAAGAGGATGAAAAGAGAAGACGAGAAAGGAAAAGAGAGAGAGAGAGAGGAAGAGAGAAAGGAGAGAGAAAGAGAAGAAAGACGAGAAGAAAGAGAGAGAGGAGAGAGGAGAAGAAAGAAGAGAGAGAGAGAGAAAGAGAGAGAGAGAGAGAGAAGAGATGAGAAAAGAGAGAGAAAGAGAAAGAGAGAGGAGAAAGAGAGAGAAAAAGAG
Organism: Sporophila hypoxantha; assembly: GCA_002167245.1. Classification (NCBI taxonomy): domain Eukaryota; kingdom Metazoa; phylum Chordata; class Aves; order Passeriformes; family Thraupidae; genus Sporophila; species Sporophila hypoxantha. Next base: position 321,800 of record NDFG01000178.1, read on the forward strand.
AGAGAAAGAGAGAGATAAGAGAAGAGAGAGAGAAAGAGAGAGAGAAGAGAGAGAAAGAGAGAGGAAAGAGAAGAGAGAAGAGAGAGACAGAGAGAGAAAAGAGAAGAGAGAGAGAGAAAGAGACAGAAGAGAAAGAGACAGAGAGAGAGAAAGAGACAGAGAGAGAAAGAGACAGAGAGAGAAAGAGAGAGACTAAGGAGAGAGACTAAGAGGCCCTCCTACTTCAGGAACCCTAAAGCAACTCTCAGATCTAGAAATGATCACAAGAGCTTCTGCTTTTTAAGTTGTTGCTTGTTTTTCTTTTTTCCCCCAGAAGATTATATGTAAAAGAAAATCCATTTTGGAGTTTAACTTCACACAGGTATCATTTCTTAGCACCTCAGGCACCGTGGGAGGTGTTGCAGGTGCGAGGACAGAAGGGACCAGCTGGACTTTGTTGGTACATGCAGGATGTACTCCAGGCAGGAAGCAGAGGACATTGATATTCCAACCTCCCACCCACTCCATAGCTGCAACTCCACCACCCATGGGATGCCTCATTGCTCTCAACATCTGCTTCAYCCCACTTGTGCCACACTGACCTGCTCCTCTTCCCTTTGCAGGCAGGCAAAGCCCGCAGGCTGAGCACGGAGGAGAGGGAGCAGCTGCTGCCAAACCTGAGAGCTGTGGGGTGGAACGAGGTGGAAGGCAGAGATGCCATCTTCAAAGAGTTCCACTTCAAGGACTTCAACCGGGTACGAGCACCAGGGGCACGGAGCTCTGCAGACTGAGAGGCCCCTCTGCAMAGCTCAGCCAAAGAAAGCCCTCTGTGTCCCTCCTGAAATGGAACAGCTGAGCAAAATAACCTCCCCGAGACACCAAAGGGATCAACCCAGCACAGAGTTTGTCTGGGAAACACTCCTCAGGAAGAAGAAAACCCATAGAAAACTCCCAGAATAGCCCAGGCCTTGCATTTGGTTGGGTTATGAAGCCACAGGCAGTGTAAAGTTATTAGTAATGGGAGTGAMAACCAGTATGTTGCAGGGTAAATGGCTCAGAGTTAACTTTCCTTCTTACCCTGCAGGCCTTTGGCTTCATGACCAGAGTGGCTCTACAAGCAGAAAAACTGGATCACCATCCTGAGTGGTTCAATGTGTACAACAAGGTAAGGAACACGATGGTGGGGACAGAGCAGGGCACTTCAGGGAGCAGCTCCCTCTTCTGAGGGATAAAACAGGAGCAGCAAGTGCTGTTCTCATCAGCAGGACCTCTTCCCTCAGATGCTATTCCCATATGCCACAGATCCTTTCCTCCTCCTTTTATCCCATCCAGCTGAGCAGGCTGGCACCAGCATTGCTTATTAAAAYCTGTATCAAGCASYAGCCAMAGGAAAAGCTTCTGGGGAAAAGAGKGAGTTGAAAATGGGCACAGGTGGCTGCTGTGACCAAGGCAGGGGTGGCAGTGACAGCTTGTGGCCARCATGAGCTGTAGGAAGGAGAAAAACCAGGCAAAGTGCCAGAGCRCCTCTGCCAGCCCAGGGAACTTTGCTAACAAGTTTGGAGCTACTGCCTCATCAGATGCAGCACTGAGAGCAGCCCTGCTGTTTCTGTCAACAACTGTGGGCCTGTCTGTCTGCCTTAGGTTCACATCACCTTGAGCACCCACGACTGCGGGGGTTTGTCGGAGCGAGACATCAACCTGGCCAGCTTCATCGAGCAGGTGGCAGCTTCCCTCTCCTGACCAGGGATCCACCAGCCAAAAACCCCACTGTGCCACTGTGTCCTGCACCCAGAGCCTTTTCCCACTTCCAAGCTAGATCCTGGATCCAGACAGCCTGAGCTAGATCCTGGATCCAGACAGCCTGACACCCTGCCAGCCCCCCCAGCGCAGCTCAGATGGAGGGAGGCACTGCTCAGGGTGCACCTATCCATCTCTGATCTTGCACATTCCATCCTTAAACCCTTCCTTAGCCATGTGATCCCACACCCCCAGCTGCTGAGCCTCTTACCAGGTAGTCAGTCCTATCACAGAGTCACAGGATGGTTTGGGTTGGAAGGGACCTTAAAGATCACCTTGTTCCMACCCCCTGCCATGGGCAGGGACACCTTCCACTGTCCCAGGTTGCTCCAAGCTCCATCCAACCTGGCCTTGGACACTTCCAGGGATCCAGGGACAGCCACAGCTTCTCTGGGCACCCCGTGCCAGGGCCTCACCACTCTCACAAAGAAGAATTTCTTTCCTCTATCCCATCTAAACCTATTCTGTGTGAATCCATTTCCCCTTGTCTATTACTACATGCTCTTGTAGAAAGTCCTTCTCTGTGCTTCTTGTCAGTTCCTTCAGGCACTGGAAGGCTGCAGTGAGGTCACCCCAAAGCTTCTCTTCACTGGGCTGAACAATCCCAATTCTCTCAGCCTTTCCTCATAGCAGAGGTGCTCCATCCCTCTGATAATCCTGGTCCCTCCCCTGGACTCGCTCCAACAGGTCGATGTCCTTCCAGAGTCACGTTACACCAGTAAATCTGTCCAGAGCCTGCCCCCATTGTGCTTTCTGCTTAAAACCCATTTTGTGACCCCTTTGGCTTCTCTGTAGCCAAGCAGCAAGGTGCTGTGCAGTTTGTCATTGCTGTAGCCCCTCTCCAGCAGTATTACCTCAGGCACGTGGTCTCACCCCGACTGGAGCCAGCCTTTCCTGGGACACCAACTGAAAATGTTTACAATAAACATCTCCTTTAACCTGGTGGCTCTTTGCAGAGAGGCCTCACTGACCAAATGACACCAACAGGTTTCCCTGACTGCTCTCAAGAAGGTGATGCTGCCACAAAAAAACTTCACACAGAAAYAGCAGGTGCCTTCACCTCAGAGTGACTGGGGTCTGAAAGACTTAAAAGGATCAAAGCCAGGGCAGGTAAAAACTGCTTGTGTAAAATCACAGCCAAGGCACAAACACAGGGAAAGGACAACCAACAGGCACCAGGGCAGGGGCTGCTTAGGGTGGAATACTTCCCAAAAAGAGGTTGTGGGTGGATTTGGTGGTGCAGGATCTTCACTGATACAATGAACAATCTCATGTGAAACCAGCAGCATTTGATTTCAGCACCACAGTCTGGGGAAAAACACTATAAACACCCAGTTCAAGTCTTTTTTTCTTCTTTTTTTTTAACCCTTTAAAGTTCTACAAAGTATTAATAGAAAATCCAAAGCTCTTAATTTCCAGCATCCTTGAACATCACACACAAGATGCAGACACGGACACCACCTTCATTTCAACAGAAGGACAGAGCAGCCCTCAGGCAGGGTTAGTAAGATTCATAAACCATCCTTCCCTGCCACASACCAGGYTGTGCATGAGCARATTCCAGGAACAACAGGTCCACAWTCATTCAAACAAGCACTGAAGCAGMAAAATAAGAGCTCAGTGAGCCTAGATAGCTAAATGCACCATTTTAATACAAACCAGGCCCATTTTCACCATCTCTCCAGCTATTTCAGCCTCCAGTTTGACCAGGGGCAAATCAGAGCAAAGCAGAAAACTGCCATCAGATCAACTCATCCCATTTGTCCATTAAAAAGTCCTTGTGGATTTATTGGGCAAGGTATTATTGTGTTGTACGCAACCCTTCCGCTCCCTTCTCCCCCAAGTCATCAGAAAAGTGCAGATGAAATCCATGGCATGAAGACACACATCTCTTCTTGGTCCATCCCATTGGATATTCTTCATTCTAGTACCTAAAAACAGGTGAATCCCTTGGGAGTGCTTTGTACAAGCAACAAATTGAGTGTCCCGCTTGGARAACCAGGAAATCCCGCAGGAATTCACAGTGGCAAGGATCCCTCCAGGTCTAAAAGTACCRTCCAGTTTCAGATCATAATCCAGTTCATCAAATTCTTCKCTTTTTTTGTCTTTAAAACAATCACACAGCCTGTAAATCTGTTTTTCCAGGACCATTTGGCATGATAAAGTAGATGCAGATTACATGTTAGGTGACAAGGATGAATAAAAACTACACACCAGGGAATTACAGTGGCCTACTCCTGACCACAGGATTACATTTACAGTACAGGACAAATACACATGGAACAATTAAACCCACAAATATTATTAATAAGCAAAGCCCAGAATAGAATACATTGACTTACAAATAACATCTTCAAATACATCCAAAAGTGTGAAATGGAGCACTGATCTGTTAGATCCACCTACCTCCTGGGAGGAAAATGCAACCAGGGAAGGAAGAGAAGGGAGTTTTGCTCTCCTTCAGCCCACCCCAATCCACCCCTTCTTTCTTTTAAAGCAGAAACAAAAAGAGTACCTCCCTTTTTTTTTTTTTGTTCATTAAATCTCGGTTCCAAAGAGAACCATCACAGTAGCCAGACACTGAAGACTGTCTCCAAACTCAGAGATACAGTAATGGTCACATTGGCAAGACCTTGAGAGAATAAATAGGTCCAATACAAACTGCCAGAGCTGATATCACCACCAAAAGACTCTCAGGCAATTCAATGATTTCAAAAGGGCTCAGAGATTTGCATGAAGTCATCAAGCTCAGGGCAGATGGCCAAAATGCTTGTGTCTCCTAGCACAGGGAATAAAGCTGTTGGAAAGCCAGGATCCTTCCCACAATGGCTGGGCTGGTTTGTGCAGGAGCTGGTCAGTGACCTYCTCATTCCTTACAATTCCTGTGCTTCAGCCAGGGCCAGCTTCAGGCTAACAGGCTGGAGCAGAGAGATGCCTTCAGATGCCCTGCACAGGACTGTGCAGACATGGCATGAAGTCTTCACCCACGTGTGGGATTCTGCCTGGGAAACTGCTCCATGCAAAAAAGCTGAGAGGAAACAYGGGAAAGCCCTGCAGGAGTAACTCCAAGGCTACTTGAGAGATTCTGGCTTGTCCTTGAGGCCACAAGGCTGTGCTGGGAAAACTCTCTCACCCTAAAAACAGCAGGGAAAAATAGGAAGGCTGAGCCACGTGCCCAAGGCTGGAACAGCTGACTTGCTGCATCCTTTCCTCTGCTTCTCCCAGCATCTCTCTAATACTGTGAAGGGACTTGGCTCATTACAACTACTATCCTACTTAACAGGCAATGGTGCTTCTTCCTCTGAGGCCAGCCTGCCTTTGAGGTTTGTTTTCAGAATCAGTACCATAAAGAAACGACCACAACCAAGGTCATGGTCAAACAGCTGAACCCTCCAACCCTCCCTGGCCTGCCACAAAAATAAAAGCCAGAGAAGCATCAAGGCACAATGGTGAATGCCCTTTTGAGAATGTGCCTTAAAAGAATCAGTGCAAAGAGCTGAGATTACTGCTATTACAAAAGTCACCTTTTTGATACTAAAAGACCGTGGTTAAAAAAACCGTCTGCGCACGACGTCCCTGGCTGTGACAGGGGCCAGGGCCTGGCTGGCTCTGCTACAGCATCCTGAGGGGACAGTGTAAAACCTTCAAGTTCTGAACAGTGAAATGAGCTTTGCACCTCCCTCCAGATTTGTGCAAGGGAAAACAGCACTCCTGGGTGGTCAATGCATGTCTTCTACAAGAGGCAGGGGAGCAGAACAGCCACGATGTACCYGGGGGTTTCAGTACCTTCCAGTTCCTCTCCCTACACCACCTGCTCGGTTTCTATTTCTGCTGCTGTTCAGGAGATTCCAGAAAAGGAGTTTGTGTTGTTTTTTTCTCCCCCTCAGCAGATATTGATTGCAGTCTCACTCAGATTTCAAAGGGAGGCCATGACTGCCTTCCYTCTGCCAATTTATCAGCTCTGCATTACAAAGATAAAAGGCTCCCAGCACGGCCTGTTAAATGCAGCAGCTTACAGCAATACTCAAGAGAAAACAAAATTTCCAATTTACTGTCTGCCATTAGCTTCCAGGAAGATTGGAGCCATGGAACACAACGTGAGAACTCGAATTTAACACTTGGCTGGACACTGGCTGAATACCAGGTCTGAGGAGGAGGAACAATATGGAATGAAGGGACACAGAGAATACCTGAGGAATTGGGAGCTGTGGAATGGACATTCAATTCACCATCAACAGCCATGATGAAAACAGGCAGGGGGGAGGGAGGAAAAGCCCTAAAACTGAAATTGGGCATGAAAACAATGCAGATTTCAGAAGAGACTAAGACAGGGAAGGAATTCTTCCAGATCAAGCCACCCTCAGACCTGCAMTTGTAGGAACAAAGGAACTGCAATCTCTTTCCCTAGGAAACCTTTGGAACCACCCCAGTGCTGGCTGGCAAGGCACAGATTGTTGCACTACAGTCASTGGTGGCTGGGAGAGCCGTTCATGTGCTTTTCAGTGCTGAGAACATCCGTGCTGTAGAGGCCATCCAGGTAGGCCTGGGAAATCTCTGCCACCAGGCTCCTGTCTGGGACGGACTGCGCCATTCCATAGATGGCTCCCTAAGCAGAGAAGAGAGGCTGTTACACAGGAGAAACACCCTCAGCCCAAACACCCSCTCACCGTGTGCTGGCCTCCTCACCATGCCCGTGGTCTTGGCCTTGAGGTCCTTCATGATGTCCTGGATGCTGTCCCTGACATCCTTCAGGAACTGCTCAGCCACGCCGGGCTTGGTGTGCAGCTGTGTGATGCAGAGRTGGATGCTGGGCAGGCAGGGCAGAGGGCAGACATTAACCACCTCCAGTACACACAGCTCCATGTTTCCCGAGCCCCCAACAGCAGCTGAGCCCTTCTGTGGCCAGTAAGAACTGTGTATCTCCTTGAAACAGCATTCCCACTAAGGGTAATCCCTGCAAAATGCTTGCTAGAACCACCTCCTTCCTTGCTTCCTGACTTCACAATTAGGTTAAAGTTTCTCACCTCATTCCAGGTCCCCATGGTGAGAAAAATGCAGCTGCCTGCAAGCACAGGGACCCCTGCCATCATTTCCCTCTCCTTCCTCTGCAGCTTCTAAGYCATCACCAGAAGGAAGCACCCACCTCTGAGCTATCACCTCAGGCTCCCTGGACTTCACTTCCCATGGCCACTCACAATTTTTTTCAGTGCAGTTGCATCTGGGAGCATTGACCCCTTCTGCCCACAAAAGTCCAATTTCCCACTTAAGCAAAGTCTCTGACAAAGATTAATTTTACATTGAAAATGATCAGCCATTCACTGTTGTTTTGATTTCCTTCATCTTCAGCAGGAAGACAGCAAAAATCATTAAATTATCTACAAATCCTCAGTTAACTAAACACGAGATAGAGTCTTGGTTATTTACATTTTTCTGCTTGTATTAGATAGAGGTAAATAGAAAGTCCTCTGCCAGGCTCATTAAAATTACTATTACTTTATCTTCACTGCTGTATAATGGCAATTACAAAAGTGATTCCTACTCTGCAGAGAAAAATTCTACATACAATTTATCAGCTATGGACAACAGTACTCAGCAAATCMTGAGAGCTACATGGCCTGAAGTTGAGCATCTTGCTAATAAATACATCACTCCCTGGTCTCCACACACTCACCTTGGTGGGAACTGTAGGACATTCAAGTTCCATCCTTTTGCAGCTAAAGAATTAGATAATCTATAGATGTCAAAAGTGTCTGAGCCAATGGACAGGACAGACACCTCTGGCTTCCCAAAAATGAAGATGCTGTCGATTTTTCTCAACCTTGAAAAGAAGGAGGAGAAAAGAAATGACTGATCAATGTTATAGGGTTCAGACATTCTGGAGCCTTAAAGGAAAAGCTACAAGAGGGAACAGATGGCAGCAGATTCCCACCGAAAAATCATGCACCCAGCCCAGGCCATTGGGGCTTGTCAGAGGACCTGGGTCATTACATACCCTAAAGTCAAGTAAACCCAGGAAGAAATGGAAAAGAGGGAAGACWGGACAGAAAAGCAGAGAAAATCAGCTTCTCTTACACAGCCACCCAAGCACCCCAACAAGGAAAAGTACAACCCTTCTTTTGTCCTCCCYCCAGATTCCCCCTCAGCCACAGCTGAGGCAGAAGGAATTCTCAAAGCCAAGCTGAATGAAGGTGCCTGCACCCCTCAGCTATCTGGGCACAAACAAAYGTTCTCCCAGAACTGCCCAGCAGGTATCAGGGAAAAACAAACCAAAAGCAGTTTGTGAGGAGGGGTCCAGCAGGATCCAAACCCTGAGGCACCCACGTACTCTGACTCCAGGAAACGAGCTGTTTTAATGATCCTCTTCGTAGCCTCAACGTAGCCCGACTCTCCAATGTGCAGCAGGGTTGCCCAACATGCAGCTATGATCCCACCAGGCCTGGAGCCTGCCACGGAGGGGGAAGCATAAATTCCCCCTTGCCAGTCAGGGGCTATGAAGAACTGGTACTTCCTGTACTCCTTGTCACTGTAGAGCACCACCGAGGAGCCCTTGGGAGCGTAGCCATACTGCAAGGGGCACAGAAAGGGTTAGAAAGCAGCAAGAGGGCACAGGAATGCATCCATGGTCCTCACCAAGATCCCATCTGTTGATGTGCTGGAGAGCAGAAGGCTCTGCAGAGGGCTTGGGACAGGCTGGATCCATGGGCTGAGGTTCAGCAAGGCAAAGTCCTGCCCCTGGGTCACAGCAAGCCCCTGCAGCTCCAGGGTGGAGCAGAGAGGCTGGAAAACTGGAAAGGGCCTTGGGGTGCTGGTGACAGTGGCTGTATATGAGCCACCATGTGCCCATGTGGCAATGGCACCTGGCCTGGATCAGGAATAGTGTGACCAGCAGGATCAGGGCAGCGATTGTCCCTCTGTGCTGGGGACCCTTAAGGGCTGTGTACAGTTCTGGGTTCTCCCAGCCAGCAAGCCCTGGAGGGGCTGGAGCGTTTGCAGGTAAGAGAATAGAGCTGGAGCCCCAGGAGAGGCTGAGGGAGCTGGCAAGGGGCTCAGCCTGGAGAAAAGGAGGCTCAGGGGGGCCCTTGTGGCTCTGCACAACTCCCTGACAGGAGGGGACAGCCAGATGGGGTCAGGTTCTGCTCAGAGAAAACAAGTGACAGGACAAGAGGAAACAGCTTCAAGTTGTGCCAGGGGASGTTAAGGTTGGAAATCAGGAGAAGTTTCTTTGTGGAAGGGGAAAAATGGGCTGTCAGKGTTGAAGGGGCTGCCCAGGAAGGTGGTGGAGTCTCCATGCATGGAGGTGTTCATGGAATGACTGGATGTGGCACTCAGTGCTCTKCTCTGGTTGATAAGGTGGGGACTGCTCACAGGTTGGATTCAATCCTGGAGGTCTTTCCCAGCCTGAGGGGTTCTGTACAGCCTCTACCCCTCACCTCAGTGCTCCTCCACACAGTAGGGAAGAAATGCCTGAAGGCCAGGATGGCAACAGGAATCACAGCCCAAAAATGAAAGCCCTGGAAGACCCTTCTCCTCACCTTGTGGGTGTCAGCAGAAATGCTGGTCACACCTTCCACACGGAAGTCAAAGCGACGCTTGAGGGGGAACCCTGCCTTGTCCATGAAAGCAATAAGGAATCCACCCAGGCAGGCATCCACATGGAAGGGGATTTTGTACTTCACTGCAAGCTGTGTGGGAACAAGARATCAAAATGATGTGGCTGGAGCACCCAAACTCCAGCCACCAAAACATATTTAGCATTTCATGGTTAAATGTTCACTGAACCCTTTGAGAACATCACACCACTCTCAAGTTGTGGAGGACAGGAGATGTGGAAGGGCTGGCTGGCTGTGGGATGCCTTTTCYTGCCTTCCACACACAGGAAAAACAATGTGGCATTTTGGCAGCTTGCTGTGTTTGCCAAAGGAATGTAACAACATTGTCTGAAAGGAGTATCCACAATAAAATAAAAGGGTGTGAGCCAAATGAACAGAAGGTCAGAGGCCCTGGCTGGTCATATACAAMATAAATAACTGGAGCACAGAGAGGAAAGAAATCAAGAGGTGTGTTCACAAAATAAGATCCCAGCCCTTTGACTCCTTCTCCCTCCACACCAATTTTGCTACAACCAGCAGGCCCTAAATCAAAGCCTTTTCACCAGGTGAGCCATTTAGGTGTTCTCTCCTTTCAGGTAGCAAAGCATTGAGCACTTCTGGTTGGTCTCACAGTCACACATTCCCCCTCAGTCCCAAACTGCATCCTACATACCCTGCTGTTGGCAAACAGCTCATTTGAGGACAGTAATACCTTCCAGCCAGTGGGATTCCCCACCAAATTCACTGCTCAGCATCCTGGAACCCCTCCACTCTTCTTGTGCTGGTTTTACTGCTACAACACACAGGTTCCTACAGGTAGGGGTTATCCTACCTCTGCCACCTCTTCAATGGGGTCCATAATTCCATGTGGGAACTGGGGAGCAGAGCAGACCAGCATGGCTGTGTTCCTCGAGATGGCTCTCCTCATTGCCTGAAGATTTAAAGAGAGAAGATGCTCACATTCCATTTACCAAGTGCCATCCTGCCAAAAAACATAAAGRGTGAGAACATGCAGAGTTCAAGGCATACAAGAGTACAGAGAGGAAAGCAACGAGCTACAACCACTCATCCACTGGGAAATATCATCATATTTTTGTTCACCCTCCTCTGAAATCTGGGGCTATTTAAAGAAATACATAAAATACCTGAGTCTAAATGAACCCCACAGGACAAAGGGATAACATCCAGTCATTTCAAATATAACTTCATCTGCAATGACACTTCCTCATGCTGTTTTTTGTTGTTTCCACAAAGCATTCCTCCCTCTTTATCCACTGACTCTCTACCTGGACAGGCAGATTTCTTGCCTAGCTGCTGTGCAATGTTAATTWCCTCACAGAGAGAGACTAAAGTGATACCTGAACATCCACTTCCATAGCCTTGGTCAGAGGTATTTGGATCAGCTTCATCCCAAAGTAGTGTGCTGCCTTGTCAAAGGCAGCATGGGCACTCACAGGGACCAACCTGGAAAAGGAACAGATCAAATGAATGCAACTTTTGCTGTCTCCCATCTCCAGTGGCTGAACAGCCTCARTTAACCCTGTTTTCTGAGGCCTCACATCATTATCAGAGCCTTAAATGGTAGAGAGGGAAGAAAAGAACCACCGGCGTTTTGTTTCCTTTAACATTTTCCCCTCAAAGCAATTAACCAGAGAAATATTTCCCATGCACCATCAAGAAAAGAAGACAGCACATTAGAGACAGCAAATSCTCTATTAGCAGTGTAATGATTAGCACAATTCCTCATTTGAGCTCCAACCAGCCCAACTCCAGCCTCAGAGTTTTCAGGCTAAGCCTTCTTTGATGTGAATAAATCAAAACCCTWGAATACTTCAAAGGGCCTGACAATCTCTGCTCAAGAGCAGAGCTGATCCAAGCAGCTGTCTGGAGCAGCAGACAGGTATTGCCAAAATACAGCTGTCCCAGCAACATCTGTGCCCCCCAAGGCTGCTAAAACTTCCTGTGCTTTTGAACTCTTCTTTCCACACAGAGAYGGACAAGGAAGAGGTAGCAATGAGCTATGAAATGAAGGATTATTAAGGTCCAGCACCATCTCAGCTCAAGGAGACAGTAAATCCCACAAGCCCCAACAAAGGAAAAAGCTGTGGTGGCACCACTCACATTTCTGGCTGCTTGATGCCTCTCTCATAAGCCAGGTCTCTGTATGCCTTGCAGGCCATCAGGATGCTCTCAGTGCCCCCAGATGTCATCTGTCACCAGAAAAGAAGCAAACAGGAAAAATAACAATGGGTGTTGCAGGAGAGAAAAGCAAAAAGGGAATGCAGGAACAGCATTTCTTGACTCTGCTTCAAAGTGCACAGGACAACTCAGGGTTTAAAGGGCAGCAGAAGGCACTGAACAGCACRAGGCAGCTTTCTGACACTCAGCTTGAAAATGCACATTTAAATGCTGAATCCTCTATTTAAATGGGATGGGGGAAAGGGAAAACAAACAAAAAGTATAGAATTCCAGAGCCCAGCAGGARGGGACCACATTGCACAGTCACCTCACCTCACAAAACTACTGGTACTTGAGCTCTTGATTACCTGGGGATTGTTTATCTGCATTACAGATTAATTATGCCACGTACACAGAAACAACAAAGTTGACTCTGTGTTAAGTCAGCTGCAGTCCAGCAGGGTTTATTAGGTCTGGAGCAGTGCCACACTGAGGCACAGAGTCAGCTCAGGGCTGGCACCACTCCTCAGCTACAAAACCTTCCCAGAACCTGGAATGCTGCAGGCCTTGGAACTCTCCCACCTCCTCTCTGCTGAGACCAGCCCAGGTCTGCTCAATACCAGAGCTTCTAAGCCCTCAGGGACACAAGGAATTTTACACCAGGAGGAATTTGTGCATTCCTCTCCCCAGTCAGTACCCACACCACCCACTAAGGCTGCTGTCCCAGCCCTCTTCACCCTGACCACAAGGTTTGCATCAGGAGGTGGAGGAGAGGGAGGCTCACACAGGTTTCCTATTGCATACTTGAACTCAAGAGCTGCTGCAAATACACAAATTAAACTCTTCACAGGAAGGAATTCCTCAAGTGGAAGGTCTCTTGTAGGTCAGCTTCTATGAGTTCTGGCATGCAGGGGACACTGGGTGCAACCTTCCCCAGTGAAATTTTAACCTGGGAAAATGTGAGGCTGGTTTTTCAAGCAGCCTGAAGGACTGACTTATTGGGTGAGCCAAAACCTGAGGATCTGGAGTAGCTGGGACAGTTATACAGAGGTTCACATAAATGAGGAATCAAAATTTACTTATACTGCTAAGGGGGACTAATTTTTCGCCTCAGACCTGCTGTACCAACTGCAACTTCCCCTTTTAACCTCCTCCCCCTCAAAAATAAACATAAAAAGGAGCCAATCACATTTGTATGCCTTATGACATTTGGGTTTTCCTTAGGTTTTTCCCTGCTGACATGGYTGCAAACCCTGAAAATACCAAGTGACTGTGTGACAATGACTAAACATGAAGTACAGAGATAAGGAACAAAGTTCACAGCCTGCCAAGATTTGTTCCTGACACAATCCAAGCCAGCAGCAGCTGCTGCCACAGGCAGTGTAGAAGCAACTGTCACAGAACAGACAATTCCTGCTTTTTAGGCTAAGTTTAAAAGCAAAAGCTGTCAGAGATAAAACCTAACAGAGCTTCTCACTGGATAAAGACATCTCTGCATTAATTGTGGAGCGAATGGATGGCAGCAGGAACAATGTTTTAAGGGTTTTATGGGCTGTGCCACTCACTTCTCAACGCCCTTTATGAATAAAGATCTGTCAGGTTGTGATTACCTTTGGGGAAAAAAACCCAGCTGGTGATAGACTGCCTTCCTACTGGGTGGGAGAAGAGGAATGGGATTATTGCATACTTGCACCTATCCTTGCAACACTGCTTAGGATAATGATTGTGAAAACTTTGCTAGGAAGGACGTGGGGATCTTGGGATTCGTGTTACTGAACACCTGCTCCTTGYTGGGCAGCATTCCCTATGCTCACACAGATAATCTGCTCTTGAAAAAGCACCTTCTGTACAGTCTTCCTTACTCCCATTTCAATCCTAACAGCAAAACACCAATATCTTGCCTTCATATGTAACAAGCCCTTCCCCAAAGTCTGGCTCTATCATGAGAATGCTGAGCCACACAGTTTTTGGTAGGTCAGAGCCAACACTTGTCAGCAGCCAGTCACATGCAGGGTGAGGAAGAGCATCCAGGATGGATCTTCTCCCAGACACCCAGACTGGCAGATGACCACACAGAAAGCTTGTTCAGACAGCTGAAAATCCACCCAAAAAAGCTGCATTTCAGCCAGCTCAGCTTCCTAAATTGGGTCAGAGTCAGCACATTGTGAGTCTCCAGCACGGAGAAGCGCCCAAGTCTGGAACAGCACCTTTAGCCCAGCACAGCTCCAGCACCAAAATCCTCTTGGTCCCCATGGATGATACCTGTGCATGGAGGCTGCTCCTTTCCAGGAGGCTTTGTCAGCTCAGCCACTGACAGCAAACTCGTTCTGCTGCAGCCAGAGCCTGAATCACTGTCACAGGATCCAACTTCCCCAGTGCCTGCGGCGCCCGGCCAAGGCRCGGTGATTCAGCACCCGCCCAGGGCTCACACACATTCTTCTCTCCCCTCAATGAAGCCCACAGGCTTTTCCATGCCATGGGAAAAGGGGCTGGAAACAAGCATTGTTTAGGCAGCTCTGCAGCCCTGCACTATCTTCAAAGGCCAGGCAAAGTGTGGAGGAAAAAGGAAAGTAAACAGACATTTTGTGTTCTTGATTTATTTGTTGTTTTGCGAATGGGAGGGGAGAGGAGAGAGCACGGGSAATAAATATCCCCTCCTGCTTTCCAAACTCAGTGTATCACTTCCATTGCTCCCTCCCTCCAAATCCCAGTGCTCTGGAACCTCAACATTACAACAGCAATAAGAGATATGGTCCCTATTCCAGGATTCCTTTGGCCATGTGACTGTCAAACTGTCAGACATTAAAGAACCACTTTGGTTCATGGTCTCTGAAGTTTTGCTGCCATTTTCACCAAAAAACATGTCCATTCAGACCCTGGAGACAAAGCTAACCAGAAGTTTCACTGAGCTGAACCACCCCATGAATTAAAAAAAAAAAAAAGCAAACAACAATTTATTTCTAGGGTAACAGAGTAAAAAACAACACCACAATCCACTACAGGTCATAATGTGGTGGCAGCCTCCCATAAAACCCCTGGAACCCTTCAGATTGTAAATTCCACAACWTGTGTCTCTCAAGGTGACCTGCTCATCACTATGGATAAAATCTGACAGATCTGCACAGTTTAAACCCCCCTGAAGACATATCACTCACATCTTCCTACATCAAATGTGCAGCCAAAGTTTGGAAGCCACAGAATTTGGGGAGAAGAGACAAAATGGGTTTCTACAGGAAGCTTAGGCTTGCATCTGGTGATTTTACCTTCTCTCTCCTGTCCTCAGCTGTAGAGTAAGTGGAAGAAGAATTCCCAGAGAGATCCACATCAAATGCTCACATGTCTCACACGCACACAGAATTTTTCCCTACACTTCAAAGCTGCCCTTTCTTTTTAAAGTTCAAAAAGCTACTTAAAAACAAAAATACTGCAGCTTGCATAAAAGTGCTGATTTCTCCCCAAATTACAGGGGAAATCCACACAGCTAACACTGCAAAACAAAGCACCTTGTGAACATGAACACATCAGACAAGAACAAACTCCCCTGTTCCTCTTCTATGTGCTGAGTTTAATTAGTCCTTCCAAATCATTGCAAGAATGTGATTAGAATCTTCCAGGCACCCCAACTCACTGATCCCTGTCTCTCTGCTCTTGCACAACACAATTAAAGTAAGAACAATAGTAGTAATTAGTGAGAAATAGGAAACATCCATCCACTGCTGAAAATGATTACTTTTAAAACTGCTTAAAAACTTGAAGCATCTCCCAGAGCAATTTAAGACAAAGGCATGTCTGAACCTCCCCAACCACCAGGGCACTGTTAGAGCTTTTATGGCCAAGTCAACAAAAGGAGAATTACAGCCCACATGGCCCAACTAAAGGCAACTCCTGTAAATAACACAAGCTGCTTGTCTGATTTAACATTCAGAAACGTAAAAAAGACAGTGTTTTATGAAACACACCAAAAACTTTCAAAGAGGAAGCTCCCYAGAGATCCTGCTGAGGGAGGTGTCCACATGACAGAGGGCAGGACCACACAGAGATCCCAGGCTGCTGAAAACCTTGGGAACAGCATGGAGGTGTCACTGGGCAGCTTCTCCCAGGCTGAGCAGCAGAGTGTCACTGCCACAAAGTGCTGTTCTGAACGTGCTATGGAAATCAAGCACAAAGGAAGTGAAACTGCCTCGCTGAGAAGTCCAGACAGGAACTTTTTGGTGTTTTCCATGCAGCACAGATGCAGACACCCTCTGCAGAAGCACCCATGAGTTCCACTACCTTCAGGGACCACCACCAACACCAACAAATCATCCAAGCAGTCCCTGCTTAGTTCTAAATCAGGTTAGGAAATCCAGTGGACAAGGGCCTGGCACTATGACACTTTRCCTCTCAGAGGTGGCAATGAGGAAGCTCAGGGGGGAAAAAAGCAGTTGTTCTAAAGTTCAGCACTGCAAAATTTGAATCAAGTAAACCCAGAGGCCTTCTCAGTAGAATGAGCCAGCAGCCCCTCTTGAACAGTTTAAAGATAACTCTTTGCACCTCCCCTGGTTTAGCATTAAAACCTCTCTGCTTTACAGTCTCACCAGCTCTGGAAGTATAACTGCAGCACTGAGCCACCAGCTGCAGCAGAGCCTTCCCAAGACAGAAAGCAAATCAGTTTGAAAAAAATCCTCTTTTTAATTGAGTTTGCAACTGTCCAAGCCTCCAGAAATTATTCTGAAMTGTTAATTCAGTTCTGGGGAGAAGAAAAGGAAATAAGAGAAGTCTTTGAGCCCAACTACTTTAAGAGCATGTGACYTCCATATACCCACCCACATCTCTCCATCAGGGATCAGCAACTCTGGATGTCACTGTCATATTTTCTGAACAATCCYTTTGCCTAGGATTTTTCTCCTGGGAAGCTGAGAAGTCTCAGAGAAAAAGGAAAACAAGTTCTCATCTCATTTGCTTCTCCTGTGKTGTGCTCACATGTGGAATGTGTTTGGAGATTGTTCCATTGGTGTCTGCTGTGGCTTGTTTTCACTCATTGGCCAACTGGGGCCAAGATGTGCTGGGACTCTGGAGAGAGTCACGAATTTTCATTATTATCTTTTTAGCATTCTGTAAGTATCCTTTCTGTATTCTTTAGTATAGTTTACTGTAGTATTCTTTAATATAATAGAGTATCTTAAAATAATAAATTAGCCTTCTGAGAATACGGAGTCAGATTCATCATTCCTTCCTGCCATGGGGCACCCTGCAAATACAAAWCTCTGGATACTTCAGAGTCAGGAAGAGCAGTGGGAGGAAGACAAGAAGTCCACTGGAAACACTCACTCAGACATGGTAATTACAGGGGTGCAATTCATCTTCTGTTTCTGGCTGGTCAACTTGCCAGCCCTCCCCTTCTCCCTACCAATGGGGCTGTGTTGAAGCAGCTAGGACAGAACCCCACAGCAGGCTGTGCCCTTCCTTTGCTGTGTGGCACCATCCTCAGGAGTGAGAGGAGGACAGAAGGAAAAGCAGGATTCCCCAGAGTGTATTCATGCAGGTCTCACTTTGGCTATGCAGTTTTTTACCTGTTCTGACCTTCTCTTAGGCAATCCCACTTTTCCATTTCAGTGGGAGAGCAGCCAAGGCCAAGGCTGGCACCTTTACAYCGTGTTTTACATAACAAAACCCCAAGGTTCCCCGTGCAGGCTTGGGCAAGCAAAGYTCCCCAAGCACCCACCAGGGGCACACAGCTCTCTGCCTGCTGTGCCAGCTGATGTCCCAACTGCTGACAGAAACCAGTCCCAACAGCTTCATGCCCAGCCCCTGCCTCACTACGGGGATAATCTCAGCTCTGCAAGCCAGGAAGCAGCTGAGGTGAGGTGAAATGGTTTTTATAACCAAAAAGGCACATTCCTCCTCTAAAGCTTGTGAAAAATGTGTATTTCATGATTGGCTTTTTGCAAATATTCAAATGAATATTGTATGTRTTATGTCAGAAAGTGATGCTGTATTAATTTTCTTAAGTAGTGTGCTAAATACAGTTTTAGGTTATAACATAATGTTAAAATAAAAACTATCTATATGGGATATTTTTTTTAAGAAAGSAATGAGATAGGAGCCACAGGACACCTAAATCTTTCAGAGAAAGAGAATTTATTGCTCCATTATCAGRAGAAACKAACTTCTTCCTGCCTTGCTCAGCCCTGAAAATGCCATCAGGATTCAGAGGAAGAAGCTGACACTGCCCAGACAGAATCCTGTGTYTGAATGGAAYTTATGCATCATGGATGAGGTGTAKGAMTATGCAACAGGCTGTTGCTTTTAAGGGTTAATCCTCTGTTAACGTGGSKCCTTTTTYGGGCTTRTTTTTGCCCAGAAAAGGTACCTGGACTGTCCRTAARTCTTTGTTTTTATTGTCTYAYATTGTCCTAATCTCAATTGTTCAAATTTKTATTMCTCTAATTATATTACTATTTTTATAACCATTTTATTACTATTAAACTTTTAAAATTTTAAAACCACGAGACTGGCGTTTTTCACAAGCTGAAGGTGGTACAAGGAACACAGTCCTGAGAAGAAAAGYCAGGTCAGAGGGTGTCACCTCCTCCTCCTCTCAAACACAATCACATCTTGCACTCCCACACAGCTGAGCTCATCCTCARTCCCACTGGGAGTCTGATCCCAACTACACCTTCTGCAAAGCTACTCTAGTACTCAGCTCCTCACCACGAGGAACCCTCCAGCTGACAGGCAGAGCCCACTCAAGGCCAGTTCAGCTCATAAGCTCTTGTGTCAACACTGCCCTCCATCAGCTTAAGAACACACATTTGGACTCTTGCTAGGAATTTTATCAAGACTGTACAACTGGTTTGCACAGGAAGGCCACACGAGCCTGGAAATGCAGCTTTCCAGCTGGACAGCTGACAATCCATGCCATGCCTGCCTGTTGGTGGGTAGCCAGCCAGCCAGCTGGCCTTGCCCTCGAGCTCAGCAATCTGGCAGGCTCACAGATCTCCAGCTCAGAGAGTAAAACTGAGGGCAGCTTCTCAGAGTGACACTTCTCTGTTCACAGCTCCCCACTGACATCCAGCCAGGCTGCACTACACCAGTTCTCCTTTCCAACTGACATCAAGCCTGTGTCACTTACAGAGTGGGGGGAAAAAAAGCTGAAGTAAATGGTCATGTTTAGAAAACTGTTTCTCTGAGTGAAATTGTCTCTCTCAAGAAGAGGAATTAAGCAACCTCCACACAGCTGGCATGGAATACACCARAATGAGCTTACCCTCATGCTCACCTGGAGAGCACAAGGTGCATTTGCACTGATCAAAGTCAAAAATACCCAAAATGTTCAGGTTACTTACAGCACCACAAGATTTGGGGCCCCCGTGGAAGAGTGTGCAGGCAATCCTCACTACTTCTGCTTCCATCTTCCTCAGACCAGGGAATATATCTGGATGGAGAGGATTACTCCAGGCAAACTCTTCATACACCTTCAGAAAACAAAGAGAGAAAAGTTAGACTTGCAGATGAGGCTTTAAGAACTCCCCATGTGCACTCTAGAAGCAAATTAGCTGCATTTTACCCTAAGAATATTACAGGACTTAACTGCTCCTGCAAGTAAATGCCACAAGCTGGGAAGCTGAGGAGTAAAATAAAGAAAAAAAKAAATGTTTTTCTAAGGCATTCAGACCTCTGCAGTGGATTCTACAGCACAGCAATATCTCCTGTTGTTAAGGACAGATCTAATAATTTTGCTGTTTTTAAAGAACACAAGATACATCCTGCAATTGATTTACACAAATCAGGCCAAAAAAGTGACTTRGCAGAACTTGTTCTCAAGTTTACTGTTAAGAGGGGGTTCTGAAGCAGGCAGTAAAGCACAAATGCCCACCCACACCACAAGGAAAGTGGCTGTGGAAACCAGTATTTCTGCTCATTCCACAGCTGTGGACTCAGAGGATACAAGGCTGGAACAGGCCAGCYCCAACCTCCTGCAGTCCAGATCAAAAAGCAACTGCAGGGAATGTTAAATAAAATACAGCAAAACAAACCAGTGAATAATCAGCACAAACAAAGGGAATGTTTCCACAAAGTGATCCAAGCTGAGGCCCCTCCAGAAAGGCTGCTCTGAGCTTTGTTTCTCCAAAAGTGGCACAGAAAATGTCAACATGAGGAAGAAAAGAGCAATAGGAGCCACCAAACAGAGCCTGCAACAAAAACTGTTCCCAGGAACAAGAGGGCCAGACTTCCCTTTCCAGCAAAACAACTCTGGAAGGAGATGTACTTGAAAACAAACCTTTAGGCTGTTTAGGTTATTTTGCAGCCTTCTCAAAGGGAGGAGTTCCTGAGCAGGTAAACAGACCCCACAAGAACACCACTGAAGCCTGCCAGTGCTCCATTGTCTAAGTGCTCCACTGCACTTGGACACTGTGACAGTGATTCAGTGCTGCACTGCTCAAAAACACATTTCCCAAAACTTCTCTTTTGCTCAAACCAAGAGGAGTTTAGTTTTGCTGAAAACAGTGAAAAGTTGAGTTTTGCTCAAAACAGCGAAAGCTCAAAACAGTGAAAGCTGTTCCAGTACCAGTCTCCAGTTCACTTGTAATTACTAATTACTATCTCACTCAAAACAACACCTCATCTGATTAGATCCCAGTTACCTCTACAAGGTGCTTTCACAGGGACAGTTACCTGGCCAGAGTCACACTACCCAAATTGCCACTAATTCCTCTTCCCAGACTTAAGTTTATATCTTCCCTATTTACTTTGGGATGCTGGAACAGYTCTGAGGGGTTTCTGGTTACCCTGAAAATGCAAAGTTGGCCTGCTTGCACCTTACCTTGACCAGCAGGTGGGTGAGTTTCTCTTCACCACTGTACACAGTCCCAGAGACTTTCCCGTCCTGCCAGCGTACATCTCCTACAAGACAGGGAAGGGCACACTGCTCACAAACTCAGCCATTCCCAGCCAGGGTGGAAAAGCACATGGAAAATCCCCTCAGTTCCACAGAGGAGGACTCAGCTTTTGAGATTTCCCTGAGTTTTGTGGCCCAGGGACAGCTGTGGGTAAAGCTGAGCCCCTGGCACTGTGTGAAGTTAGCAAACAGCAAGTAAATGATGAATAAAGAGCCAGCACATAACCAACATGTAGCTGGAGCTAGCAGTTATATTAATAAATAATCCACTTAATCCCCAGCAGTCTCCCCAAACTGCTGTTCAACCAACTGGACACTAAATTAAAGCCACTTTCAAWGAGCACCCACCACCACAGGAAGCTGGGAAGAGATGGAAAAGCCAAGTTTGTACTGCTAAAATCCACAGYGCTGGCACCTCGATTAAATTTCACCTAAACTGGGACTTCCAGGCAACTTCCAAAGGGGTGGGGGCAAAAATGAGGGGGAAGAACTTTAGAAAAGAAAAAAGAACCCAGTGAAGGAAGGAAACAAAAATTTAAGAGAAAACACAGACAGAAACAACGTTAGCAATACACAGCAGTAGAAAAGAAGGAAGTTGTTGCAGGATACTGGATCATGAAATTGTGCGTTTCTGAATTTGGAGCAGATGCACTGTTGTAGCKCAAGGCATTTCTCAGATTTGGGATAGGAGCAGGGCAGTTGTATCTTCTCCCCTGGACAGGAAGTCACCCAGATTTGCTCATTAGGAGTAAGAGGCACACAAATCAGGGGGAACATGTAAACATGAGAGAGGCAACTCAGATGAAGTGTCAGACCCTGCTKGTGTGGACTCAAGCCAGGAGAACATCATCATCACTCTTCCTTAAAAGGCTTTTTCAAGGCACAAACCATTGTCTCTCTTAACTGAGGTCACAGTCTTGGAAATTCCCTAACAATCCTACTTGGAAATTGCTTTTTTTGATTGTATTTTCTGGGGCTTCACATTTCTGGTAAAAGTCAAACAYCAAGGCAGCTGCTCAGAAATGCAATCCAAAAAGAGAACTTCCTTCATATTTCTCCTCTCTTCAGCTCTCCCATCTCCCCATCAGCCTAGAATTCTTGTGGAAGGAACAGAATTTCAATGTAAAGCATTARAACTCATGAATCTCAGTCACRTCCAGAAGAAAAASAGACAAAAACTTGCAAGGGGACAAAATATTTAATCTGAAATCATGAGCAGGAGTCACTGGGACTCATTTAGGAGAGGAAGTGTCATGTGTGGTGTCTGCTGCAGCACAGACTCACCTTTTGAGCTGTACTCTTTCATCTTCTGCAGCACTTCAGGCTGGCTCATGCCTTGTTCTGGCAGTGCTTTGATATATTCCCTTTCATCTTTCAGGAAGGATAAACTGGAGGTGACATCATTCAAGGCTTCATCAATCTTCTTTTGAATCTAAAAAGCAAGAAAAAAGCCAATCAAACTATGGCACTGGTCAAATTCTAAATGATTGCTGAGTGTGTGCAGGACAGGACCTGCTGCCTGTATCTGTGGTGCTGATGGAGCAGACAGGAACTGCTCCACTGGGAGCTTTGACCCCTTTCCTTAGTGCTTGAGAAAATAAATCTCAAGGAAAAAAAAACTGCATTTTTATCCAGCAAACCTTTTCAAGTCACAGTTTTTGATTTGTGGAGGTCTTCAGGAGCATTGGTTTGTAYTTTGCCTCCTCTACCCCCACATACACAGAGCTTAGAAACTCACAAAAACAGAGACACAATAAAGAAATCTCAATAAAGAATCAATACAGAAAGATTTTCTTTCTTCCCACCCACACYCTGCACTCAGGAAACCCCAGACTTCTTCTCACAGCACATTCCAAAGTAAGGAYTCTTCTTCCACCCACACAGGTGTTGGGATGTTGACTTTTGGACATTGGAATGCCTCAAAGTSAAGGCCTCTTGTGAGCACCTGATAAGTTATCAGGTATCAACCCACCAGAGAGCAGGAAGAGGACACAGATGGGAGACAGCAGGAGTGCTCTGGCACAGGGGAGCAGGGTCAGCCCTGGGAAGGGAAGTCTGGACACAACAGGGATTGTATCAAGKGTCCTTTTCTAACAGGCAGGCAAGAAACAAGCAGGAGAAAATGTGCTTGATCAAGGGCTCCTCAGGTTAGGAGGTGAAAGCTGGGGCACTGAACAGGCCAGGGAAGGGATTTAGGATGTGGGAGAAACTGGAGAACTCCTTCTGTCTACACAGCAAAAGGAAAGAAAAATCCTCTGTGKCAGTCATATTTTCTGAAAAAYCTCTTGGCCCAGGATTTTCTMCTGGGAAGCTGAGAAGCCTCAGAGAAAAARGAAAACAAATTCTTATCTCATTTGCTCCTCCTGTGTTGTGCTCACATGTGGAATGTGTTTGGAGATTGTTTCATTGGTTTCATGTGAATTGTTTTGACTTAATGACCAATCAGGGTCAAGCTGTGTTGGGACTCTGGAGAGAGTCAGGAGTTTTCATTATTATCTTTTTARCMTTCTGTAAGTATCCTTTCTGTATTCTTTAGTATAGTTTAGTATAGCATTCTTTAATATAACAYAGTATCATAAAATAATAAATKAGCCTTCTGARAACATGGAGYCAGATTCATCATTCCTCCCTTCATCTGGGAACCCCACAAATACAATTCCTCTGTGCTACTCTCTGCATAAAGTTGCCTGGAAGAGATGTGACCTCTGGAATCAGGGTGTAAATACACCAGCACAGCAAGCAGCAGGAAGTGCAACTGAGTGTGATGCTGTGGTTTATGAGGTGAAATAAACCCAGCTGTGCATTTCTACAGCCCCAGTCCTTAACCTGCTAAAACATGCTGACAGTTGTGGTTTTCAACTTTTTTATGAGAGAAAAAAAAAAGAAAACAACAAACAAAAATTTAAAAAAAAAACAAACCCCCCCCAAAAAACCTCAAATTTTTTTTAAAACACCCTCAAATTTTTTTTAAAAACCCTCAAAAAAAAACCTCAAAAAAAAACCCCTCGAAAAACTCAAAAAAAAAACCCTCAAAAAACCCCTCAAAAAAACCCTCAAATAAAAAAAAACTCAAAATAAAAAAAAAAAAACCTCAAAATAAAAAACACTCAAAATAAAAAAAAACTCCAAAATAAAACCAAAACCCCAACCCCCCCCAAAAAACCAAATACAAAAAAACACAGAAACCGCCCAACCCCCAAAAAAAAACACAACAAACAAACAAAAACCCAAAAAGCAGCTCCCAAACACGTAGAGCTCCTGGGTCATTTTAATGATTACACAAAGTGCTGATATCCTTCTGCTTAACTTTTGCTCATAGTTATCTGAGYCTTGAACAAATCATGGCCAGCTGCTTGATTAAAATAAATACACATTGCACAACAATGTGGAATTGCTGTCAACGTGACAATTGCTGTCTCACACTCCACACTGCTCCAGAAGAATAAYTCCAGTTCAATCCTGAACCTTCTTCCAGAATTAAAATAATTTTCGTAAAATCTAAAAGATTTACTGAAGAATTTGCTCATTATTGAGTTTATATTAATATAAATAGCTCAAAAGTTAAAAAGAGGTGGAACCCCCTTATTATGGGAGTGATGCTATGACATAAAGATTGGATGGAAATTGCATCTGTCATTAAACCAGGAGGCAGCAGAAGACATTCCAGATGTATGTCCTGGGTCATTATGATCACAGTGACACAACAACAAAGATGCACAGAACTGTATAATCTCCAAAAGAGCTGAAAAATGAACAAGTATTACAGAATTATTCCAGGTCCTAATACTTACTATAGCCCCAACAAATGGCATTTTTCTCAGCAGTTTAAAGAACTGTTTTTTAGTTCGGGATGTCAAACCTGAAAGACAAAAAGCAGAAAGGAACATAAGAAACAGCAAAAAAAGAAACAAACTTCTGATGCAGCTCGTGATCCAGGCTCAGCATTCCTGATCCAAGCTGAAATAACACAGGGTGAGACACATGAGTGGATCCAAGAGCAAGGATTTCATGGATGGACCATGCCATGGAAACATCTGGACTGCAGGAATCAGTTGTTTCTTACTTGCATGGGAATTCACACCCACACGTGGATTTTACAGGAAAAAGAGGGATTTCAGGGTTTGCTAAAGGTAAGGAATTATTACCATTTCCTGCCTCTGAAAAGCAGAATAGTTACTTAAAAACAAAACCACTGAGCAGTGTGAAACAGGCTCCCAGACCAAAGGAGGGAACAGGGACATTGGTGACAATGGATTTGCCCTGTTTGATGCACTGGGAGGTGACTCAGGGAAAGGGGATGGACAGAGGGAAGAGCAGAAATTCCACCACAGCACAGAGACTTAAATGAGAGAAGCCACCAATGACAAGCACTGGAAAACTCCTTGGGTAGCTCCAAAGGCAGGAATGAAATCAGGATGACACAGATGATTTATAGCCACCAAAAATGCCTTCCCAGTCCTACCTTCACACCAGCAGTTACAGGACAAACCAAAAAATAACTAAAAAAAGTTTTAAAATCAACCAGTTGAAGACTTTGCAATTTTATCTACACTTCATATACATTTCACTTCATATATACAATCTGGAAAGCTACCAAGGACACTAATTGGCAWATTCTGTAATAAATACTTGTTAGTGCCCTGGTAATGACATTTCTGTTGCACATCTCAGTGTGCACACTGTTCCATCAATTAATTTCACAGCAAGAAAAGACTGCCAACTCCTGAAAAATTCTGACAGTCTAATCAGATCTCCTAAGAGCCAGTCCATACTTAAAATACATTGTGCAACAGCACAAATACTAGCCAGGAAGACAACTGTCCTGAACAGAAGTTTTATAGCAATTTGTTCCTTACAGACATTCCAGCTGCTKCAGAAAGAAAGGGCTGCTTCAGAAACAAAGACACAGAAGGAGACATCAGGTTAAAAAGGTGGCTGTTTTTAACAAGCTGCCCCCAGAGTGCAACCCCAAGGCCTGTGGGAACTGAACTGCACCTCAGAGGGCATGCCAGTGACCTCAGGCCATCACACCACCAGAGAAAACTGCAGTTCTGCAGAACTCAGCTCCACTGAAGAGCTGCCAGTACCAGAAACCACTCAAAACAGGAAGACACTCCGGAAATACATTTAAAAAAAAATTACAAAAAGAAAATTTCTTCACACTATCACATGCAGTTATATCTTGAACATTTTGAGGTTGAAATGTGCCCCCAGCATGGAATCAAGACCACATCTCCTCCCCCAGCAGGAAGGGAAACAAGCAGGAGTTATCCAGACACTCTGCAGCAGTGACTAAGTGCACAGGAACCCAGCTCTCCATAAACCCCCCCAGGGTTTGGGCAAAAAGAGTGTGTTGTGACAAGCACATGGTTTAGCCAAAGGAAAAAGGGAGGGAAGGGAAAGGGAAGGAGACAGAAGCACATTCCATGCACCCTCTGATAGAATGGGGGAGCTTCATTCACCAGGCAGGCCTTGACCTTGATTCAGAAGAATTTGGTAAATATTCGGTGACAGCAGRAAGTCTTGTGCAAAATGCCAATCACTTGTTTTTAGAATTTTAAAAGTTGAATAGTAATAAAATGGTTATAAAAACAGCAATATCATTAGAGTAATAATAATTTGGACAATTGGGATTAGGACAATATGAGACAAGAGAAACAAAGTTATGGACAGTCTGGGTACCTYTTTCTGGGCAAAATAAGCCCRAAAAAGGMCCCACKTTAACAGAGGATTAACCCTTAAAAGCAACAGCCTGTTGCATATTCATACACCTCATCCATGATGCATAAAYTCCATTCAAACMCAGGATTCTGTCTGGGCAGTGTCAGCTTCTTCCTCTGAATCCTGAYKGMRTYTTCAGGGCTGAGMRAGGYRGGAAGAACTYRATAATGGAGCAATAAATTCTCTTTCTCTGAAAGATTTRGGTGTCCTGTGGCTGCTATCTGGTGTGAGTCCTYTCTTTARAAAAAAGTTAYCTTACAYAGCATAGTTTCTATTTTAACATTWTGTTATAACCTAAAACTATATTTAAGTTCACACYACTTAAGAAAATACAGCATCACTTTCTAACACAACACATATAACATTCATTTGAATATTTGCAAAAAGCCAATCATAAAATACACATTTTTCAGAATCTGTTTTAAAGAGAATTTGACCTTGTTCCTCTTTCCTTCCACTGCCCAGGAACAGCTCAGGGCCACCTCCCCTCCCTCMAAGGTAAGAAAATGTCCAATACTTACTCTCAGGCTGGCAGAGGAAGCCATGCAGCCACACACTTGCAAGTGTGGAAGAAAAAGTCAACCCAATGAGCTGCCAGGGCTCCAGCCCATCACAGCGGGCRTTCACAAAGCCTGTCACTTTCTCCCAGTACATCTGGAGGATTTCCTTGTAGGGAGTAATGGCATCCTGAGCAAAGTTGAGGAAAACACAAATGAAAACAAGCAGGGCATCAAAAAGCTGACTGTTGATTAAAAAGAGGCTTCCTGGTATGCAGATCCCATGCTTTCCTAAATTCCTACAAAAATTAGTTAGAGTTCTAGAAGKGTGTGTCCTAGAGATACATTTCAACTAAACTGGGCATATTCTCCTTTTTCTTCAAGTAAGGAAATTTTCTATTTGTSTTTCAAAGAAATCAAATTATTCCAGCCATTTTTTGGAGTGGTAGATGATCTAAGCTTTCTAAATCAGTGCTAYGGATCCTAGATACACTGTTTAGTTCTTTCTAGACATAGTTTTAAGCAATTGGAACTTTTAGCTGTTTATTTCTGAAAATTGAAATTTTGTTAGTGAGGGTTTCATTTTTTGGAAGTTGTATTTTGGATCACTGTTTGTGGTACAAATTTAGAGAACAGATATATAGCATCAAGCAGTCTGGCCATGTGAGATTTGAGGTGAAGATGAAGAGGAAGAAGCAAGTGTCCCACTCTGTGAGGAATCAGGATTTTGGTATCAGAGCTGCCTAAGGTCATTTGTGAGCTGTGGACCTCACTGAAGGATCTGTGACATAAAAAGCAGAGGTAGGAGATAGTTTTTATTCCTTTCCACTCAAGAGTCACAGATAAAAGCACAAACCTTCAAAATACTGAGAGAAGCACCAAGAGCAGGTGAGTAATGCAAGGCTCTCTGCACAGTCCCAAGAACCACCACCAGATCTCACCACTGCCCAAAGAAGGAACTGTGATCATTTTTTTCCAAGGAATTCTCAGGTGGTGAGTGAAGGCACCACCAAAACAGGTCTCTTAAGTACCTCGGGCTGGATTTTCAATGAAGATGGAAGCACTCAGCAAGTCCTTAATTTAAAGATGTAATTAGCACGTTACACAGCGAGGGGGGATGGGAGAGGAAAACACTGCTGCTGCCAAAATAACCCCCAGAAAAGGGTGATGCAAGCACAATTACAGTGTCAAAGCAGGAATTACTGTCGGGACACAGCCCAAGTTCCTAATCAACAGCTTCAAACCCGATGCTCTTCAAGAGCATCAGAAAAACTGGATGTGCACAGGAGAAAAAGGACATTTCCCCTGAGCAGGGGTCTTCCATCCAATCCTCTGGGAAAGGGTTTCTAGAGATAAAAAGATTAAGYAAGAACAGAGCCCTGTTCAAATCCCTCTTCCCTTTTGACCAGCTCAGTTTAAATGGGGAGATGTCCAGCACTTGAGAGCTTCACCCTCCAAACAACAGGGAAAATACGTGGGGCTTTTCAACCAAACAACAAGGAAAGTACTTGGGGCTTTTCAACCAAGCAACAGGGAAAGTACGTGGGGCTTTCCAAAAGATTTGTAACTAAACTTTGGAAGGAATAAATCCTTGATTCCTGTGCTGTTGGATTGCGGGTGGGAATAGAGCAGTTTTTTCAACAAACCACTAAATTAAAAACTTCCCTTCTCAGGACCCKGCACAGGTCTCACTTCTGGGTCAAGCCAACAACTGAAGCATCATTTAATGAACTTTTTTTAGGGGGTAATTTTTTAGGTCATTCTAATACAACTGGAAAGGCTACTAACAGTATTTTTAAAAAGCCAAGTTTTTTTCTAATAACCAAAGGAGGAAGGCAGGTTTCCTTACCAAAAAGGAACAGTAATGAACACTCACTACACTGGAAAAGCAGTAAAATGCATATAACATGGCAGAGTTTGAAAGTATTTAAGCAACCCAAACATTATTTTTTAAATTAAGAAATCAATTTAAATTAAATAAAATTAAATTAGTAATTATTAATTAATAAAATAAGTAAAAATAAATAAATAAATAAATTTTAAAACTGAATTAGCAGCGTTTACCCTTAGCAGAGGAGGGTTTTCACCCATGTCCCAGCCCAGGCTGAAGGGACAGGGGCGGAATTGGGCAAAAGCAGGCAGCACAGAGCTCTGAGAAGGCAAATTAGCACCTATTCACTTGGCAAAGGGCAATTTAAAAATACTTCAGAGCCCCTTCAGCCTCCAAAACAAGGCAGCCACACAAACCGCTGCAATTAGGCAATGTCCCAGCTAATGAATGCCCCGTCCTCCAAGSCACTCACCACAAAGCCGATTTAACCCCAGAATTCCAGAAGAGCCACCTTTCCCAGCTAACCGGAGGTGCTACTTAAGTTTCAGCGAGTTTGCACAATCTTCACTGGCAGAGCCCTGGAAATGAGCGTTTAACCAGCAGCGATGACTTTGGTTCTTTGCCTGGGATGAAATTCCAGGATACCATTCTGGTTTGGAGCTGCACTTACAGGAGGGAAATGGAGCCACTAATGGGCTGCTGCCTCAAGAGCTGTTCTCAACTCATGGCAAGAAAATGCTGCAACATCAAATATAAAGCGGGCTGTGCCCTTTTTTTTTTCTCCTGAAGATGGAGGACGCTGTAAGTAAGCCCTGAGTCAAAATGGATCATGACCTTCTTGACAGAAGTCACTCCAGTCAATGGCCAAGCCAAAATAAATAAATCTGGCAAGAGATTGACCTCACTCCTGGGGAAAGCTCAGGACAGAAGATCCCAGCTGTCTGCACATTTTGTTGTCACTGAAACCCCTGAGAAMTKACAWACAGGAACWCGATGGTAAAACCAAATTTTGAACRAATGAGAGAAGATTTTCACTATGTTCGTAAGACATTGAAGAATTTCTTCCCCTTTCTTGCTTTAAAAAAACCCAATCTGGAATCAATCCACAAGTGTTAACTTTATCTGGCCAAACTGTTTCTCTGTATTTCTCACTTTCCTTCTTCACTCATTTCATACTTAGATGARTTTGAAGGATGAGGTTGATCCATTTAGGAGGATAATAAAAACTGGGATTTAAAAACCCAGTGAAAATTGGCACRGAAGATGAGTTAGCAGTGAATTACAATTCCTCAGCTCCCTGGCTCAGTTTTTCCCAAATGCTCCTTTCCCCTGAAAGTATGCAGCACAACATGAGAGACCTTTACATTCTGAATTATTCACTTAATCCCAGAGAAACCAGAGGGCGTTGAGAAGGTTGCACTCAATGTTTTTATAACACTCAGGAACACGCTGGGTTAAAAGGGAGCTYATGAAAAAGAGACAGAGTGACTTTTTACAGGGGCAGAACGACAGGCCAAGGGTGTGTGGCTTCCCACTGACAGAGGGATGGAAGTCAGGAAGGAATCCTTCCCTGTGGGCTGCCCCTGGATCCCTGGAAGTCTCCAAACCCARGCTGGACAGGGCTCAGAACAACCTGGTTGAGTGGAAGGTGGCTGGCAGTGGATGATCTCCAAGRTCCATTCCAACCCAAACCATTCKGGAATTCTCCAAGATTGCAGTCCCACAGCACTTCCTCATTTTCCAGGGGAATAAAGGGGAATAAACAGGCTCTGGGCAGCCCAGCCATCAGAATCCCTTGCYCTGCAGCCCTGCAGGTGCTGCTCAGAGTGAATAAACTCTTCCTGCTTCCCCAGTTGGGCTAAAGACAACAGGCTGACCTGATTTTAAACCTGTCTACAGGACAGAATTTCATGGAAGACAATAAACTGCTTGTTTGTGAAGGCATCAAAAAATAAAGGTTTCCCTTCCCATTAGAAGAGAGTAGATAAGSTGCTTTTATTTCTGTAAGAGAACCTTCCCCACATAAAAGCTTCACAAGCCACAGGATTATTTCAGAAGCAGTTTAAAAACCTGACTTATGAGCACACTAAAGTGCAAGGAGAAAAAAAAAACCTCCACTGGAGGATTTGATTTTATTCTTAGAGCAGTAAAACAGACCCAGRTATCAGATAAAATACTAATTGCTATCATTAGGACTTGCAGTGCTCATTTGTACTGATATTAATGCACTCAGCTACCTAAGCAGTTTACATATTGAATTTTTAGCTGCACAGATTAGGAATACATCCTTAGTACTTTATTTCTAAAAGTCATTAGCTAGCTGAGCTGGTTCCAGGGATGGCACTTATGCCACTACAAAAGAGCACAAATTAACTGCAGYAATGCTCTTCTGTCCCAGATGATGGAAAAGGGAGGGGGGAGGAATGCCAAAGCTAATGAGAGCACATTTTGCATTTCTGCCAGAACAGCATTTCCTCAGCTGCGAGTTGTAGGACACAAAAATGCTTAAAAAAAAAAAAAAAACAAAAAAGAGAAACAGAATGGCAATAAACCAGAGAACCTCAGACTTTCATTACAAGTGCCTTCTGTGGAAATTGAAACACTGTCTGAGCTTACCTGTGGGAAAAACAGGAAGAAGGTTCAGCTGGTAAAAATCTTTCTTSCTCCAAAAGAACATTTAAAGTGGGTTTAAAACGGGGCCACAGAATAAAAGTAGCTTYTAAAGGCAAGCTTATGTTATGCAATACCATGAGGCTGACTGTCCAGGGAGGAAGTGCTAAGATCAAAGAATCACAGAAAGGCTTAGGCCAGAAAAGACCTTAAAGCTCATCTTGTTCCAAACCCCTGCCATGAGCAGGGACACCTGCCACTATCCCAGGTGACTCCAAGCCCCATCCAGCCTGGCCTTGGACACTTCCAGGGATGCAGGGACACCTGCCACTATCTCAGGTGGCTCCAAGCCCCATCCAGCCTGGCCTGGGACACTTCCAGGGATCCATTCTATTTGCCTTTCAAAGAAATCAAATTATTCCAGCCATTTTTTKGAGTGGTAGATGATCTAAACTTTCTAAATCAGTGCTACAGATCCTAGATACACAGTTTAAATCTTGGAAGGGACAGTTTAGTTCTTAGAAGGGACACCTTCCACTATCCCAGGCGGCTCCAAGCCCTACCCAGCCTGGCCTGGGACACTTCCAGGGATCCTAGGACAGCCACAGCTTCTCAGGGCATCCTGTGTCTCCACCCTCTCAGGGAAGAATTTCTTCCTRACATCCAATCTAAACCTACTCTCTGTCAGTTTACACCACATCCTCAGCTTTCACCTGAATCCACACGTATTCCCAAACTAGGGACCCTCTGACCACTTCCCCACACACCCTAACCTGAACATCTGCGTCTGCCAGCAGCTTCCCTCACGTCCCCAGAGCTGAGAGGCAGGAGGTGGCTGTCACACAGTAAATCCAGGCCAAGGGAGAAGGCTCCAAAGCCCGAGTCAGGTCAGCTCCGATTACGGGAGCAGGCGGAACACCGGTGCTGCCACTGTAATTACGGCCTCTGCTCCAACACAACCAGTCCTTCCCAGGAGAAACTTCCTGGCTGAAAACAAACCCCACCAAGCCAGCAAGGACASGGCAGCCTCATTTATTTATTCAGCTCCTAAGTGGAAGGAAGACTCCAATTAGCCCTGCCTTTGCTGACACCTCGTTGCCTGCACGTGTGCWGGCCRCAAATCTGACTGGAGTAACCAGCCTGGACTGGGAGCCACCAGCCTGCCCAATTCCTGCTGGAGAGGCAGCCATGGGATTGAGCAAGAGCAGCCCAGCCTCCTCAGAGAGCGCTGGCTGCTGCCTGTGCCTGCGGTGTTTTGGTTTGCACCCCGGTAATGACTCTGCTCCTCCGGCCCTCCCTGCCAACCCCAGCCTGACAAATACCTYTGCATAAGCAGCAGGCAGGGAATGTTTGTTAGTCAGCTCCTAATTACAGCTCGAGGTTTGGACCACGTGCTGCCCAGCAGGAGCAAAGGATGTGGGCAGACAGAGCGACACCGGATGCGCGATCGCTCAGAAATCAGAAATCGTGAACTTTTYAAAGTATGGGCTGAAGTGAAATCAAAAAACACATTCAGGCCACACTCATCTTACCACAGCTCCCCAACACCACCAGTTTTATCTGCATTGCATTTATTTCCACCACTGCCATACTGAATTTTTTTCTTTTTCTAGAATGACAGCAGCTGGGGGGGAGRTTTGCCACGTATAGCATCTGCAAAATGAATGTATTCATACTGTACCACCAGCCCTGAGAGCTCCAGGGGAGTGGCCAAACAATGGCTAATGATAGCTTCAGCACAAAAACAAACAAGGCAGCAAGTCAGAGTAAGTACAGCAGCATTCTAGCTTCCACTGCTGAGAYGGAAYGTAAAACTACCAAAACAAAATKGGAAAAGMCTGATTGGTGGCTCMAAAAAAAGCACAATTTTACAGGAGCCCAAAAGACTCCAAAAATCAAGTTCAAATTTCATTTAACCCAAACAAACATGGGAAAAGACTGATTGGTGGCTCAAAAAAAAGCACAATTTTACAGGAGCCCAAAAGACTCCAAAAATCAAGTTCGAATTTCATTTCACCCAAAACACACACAAGGTGTCAGGTTCACTTTGCTCCCTTAGGCAAACCAATTTATAGAAGGTTCTGCAAACACTCCAGGCAGCACAGACCTCACAAGAGACAGGATCCACCCAATGGTGAGCTCACCATGGATCTCTGTGGGTCACCAGCTCCAAGAACGTGCAAGGAAACATCCTCAGCTGCCACCCACAATRATTAGGGTAAAAGAAGTGCCCAGCTCCCTGCATGTGGGGCTCATCTGGGCACATTTCTTTCCAGATCCCTGCATACCTCCCAGAGAATGAAATGGGCATTTCTTGGAAATATTTAGTGAGCCACCAAGAGGTACCCCCAGCAGTGAGACATGGAGCCCTGGCAGGAGCAGTCTGGAAGCAGAGCCCTGCATGGCAATTGTTCTGGGAGCAGGCATCCATGAACAAAGGCAGCAGGGAGCCCTGGCACAGCTCCCCAGCACGGTTATGCAAGGCTGGGACAAAGCCCCCAGTATCAGCACAAACTGAATGCTGCTGCTCTGCATTAAGGGCCCTGCTCCTGGGCAGGTCCAACCATAGGGCAGAACCCTCAGAAATTATCTTATCAACACCCACCCTTTGACCCCTGCAATATCCATCACATGTCCTTCCTGATATGGCAGGGATAAATCCTGATGAGCAAGGAGAGGCAAAGGAGATAGAACACAAAGGATTCTGAGTGACTTCTACACGCAGATTTCTAGGAAATATAAAYTTCTCACACAGAAAGCTGTATCACAATCACCACAGCAAACAGAGCAGGACACCTGCTGCTACATCAATTGTAGAATCCTAAATCTCAGTAGAATCCTCAATCTCAGCTCATGCTCTAAGGGCAGGACTAAAGCATGTASCAGGCCTGCAAGTACTTGAAAGGAAATGTCTTGCACTGCCTGRGATGCAAAGAATAAGAGTAACAGAATTGTAAATCACAGACTCATTTGGAAGAGACCTTGAAGCTCATSTCATTCCATCCCCTTGCCATGGCARGGACACCTTCCACTGTCCCAGGTGGCTCCAAGCCCCTCCAGCCTGGCCTGGGACATTCCCAGGGATGGAGCAGCCACAGCTGCTCTGGGTTCCCTGTGCCAGGGTCTCACCACCCTCCCAGGGAGAAATTATTTCCTCATACCCAACCTAACCCTGACATCCTGTCAGTGTGGAGCCATTCCCCCTTGTCTCTTGCAAACAGTCTCTCTGCACCTATCTTGTCAGCTCCTTCATGCACTGGAAGGCCACAGGTTGGTCACCCCAAAGCCTCTCTTCTCCAGGCTGAACAATCCCATCTCTCCCAGCAGAGCTGCTCCATCCCTGTTACCTCCTCCAGACTCTCTCCAGCAGCTCCAGGTCCCTCCTGTGCTGGCCCCAGGGCTGGAGGCAGCTCTGCAGGTGGGGAATCACCTGAGCAGGGGCAGAATCCCCCCTGCCCTGCTGGGGCCCAGGGTAGGAAGAGGGTGGGAAACTCTGAGCAGGCTGGACATGAGTAGAACACGGAAAAAGAAAGATTTTACTCTGTGTAGGTAAGACAGAAAGAGGCTGGACATAAGCAGAACATGGAAAAAGAAAGGGAAAAGAAAGATTTTTACCCTGTCTAGGTAAGCTGCACATGAGCTGAACACGGAAATACAAAGATATTAACCTGTCTAGGTAAGAAAGAAAGAGGCTGGACATGAGCAGAACATGGAAAAACAAGATTTTACGCCTAATCTAAGTAAGATACGAAAGAAGCTGGACATGAACAGAACATGGAAAAAGAAAAGGAAAAGAAATTTTACCTGTCTAGGTAAGCTGCACATGAAGACTGAGAACACTGGAAAAAAGAAAAATATTAACCTGTGCTAGGTAAGAAAGAAAGAGGCTGGAATGAGCAAGAACATTGAAAAAGAAAGATTACCCTGTCTTAGGATGAGACAAGGTGGACATTACATGAGCAGAACATGGAAAAGAAAGGAAAAGAAAGATTTTTACGCTCTAAGGAAGCTGCACATGAGCTGAAACATGGAAAAAAGAAAGATTTTTACCCTAAGTAAGACAAGAAAGAGGCTGGACATGAGCAGAACATGGGGAAAAAAGAAAGATATTACCTTGTCTAGGTAAAAAAGAAAGGGCTGCATGAGCAGAACATTGGGAAAACAATAAGATTTTACCCTGTCTAGGTAAGAAAGAAAGAGGCTGCGACATGAGTTAGACACGAAAAAGAAAGATTTCACCCTTGTCTAGGTAAAAAAGAAAGAGGCTAGGACATGAGCAGAACATGGGAAAAACAAAGACTTTACCCTGTCTAGGTAAGACAGAAAGAGCTGGACATGAGCTAAACACGGAAAAAAAAGATTTACCCTGTCTAGGTAAGAAAATTTCGTATGCCTTTTTGCTAAGGTCACAGGACAGATGCCAGAGTAGAAACCACAGCGCAGGGAAGAGGTTGTGTTGTTGTCAGTGTTTCTCCTCCTTCCCCGAGTACAAAGCCAACTTCCCAAGCTTTCCAGCAGCCAGGAATCCCGTGCAATAGCTACTGCCCGATCCAGKGAATAAAAGAGCCGACCTGAGCAGGTCTTTCAGGTGCAATAAGCAGCAATTTCCTCCGCAAAGCTTTGGCACGGAAGGGACTGAGGTGAGAGCAGCCCCAGGCCAGTCTGGACAAGCAGCCAAGCATTTACCCAGTGCCAAATTTTGGCAGCTGAAAGCAACCCCAACACAAGCTGTGCTGGGCTCTGGGCGCTGTCCCATGGCAGCACTTGGGAATGCCATAACCAAGCGGGACAAAGCAGTGGGACCAAGATAATGCTGCCTCATTTATCACTCGGCAGCTGTGATTTCAATTCCCCTTGCTGATAGGGGGGGAAAAAACCACAACCAAACAACCAAGAAATCTCTAGTGCCCCTTCCAGGTTTGAGGAATTGCGAGATCCACGCCAATGTGGGCTACATTCCAAGCAAGCCCGAAGTTTGCTTCCAGCTAAAAAAATAACAGCCAATTAGCAAACAGCGTCCCTAAAAAAACAACAATCAATCAGCAGACACGGTTTCTCTCAGCCAGATCGGCACCTTCAGCAAAATCACGAGGAAAACATCACTGCGCCCCACCCAAGGGAAATCAACCCAGACAGGCGAAAACACCGTTCCTAATCCTCTCTGCCCCGAAACCAGGTAATTGTGGAAAAGCAGTGTGCGGACAAAAGGATATATTCAGGCTCAGGGGAAGGGTATGGGCCTCAGATGGCGGACAAAGTGAGGACCTGACCGCRAACCCTGGGCCAGGCATCCCCTGAGGCGCGTCCGGGACCCCTCAGCCCGCACCCAGCCCCGCCGGACGAGGCCCGGGCCTCGCTGCCTCACACAGGCCGCGCCGGGACACTGCTCCCCGGCCCACACCGGCCCCGCAGCCCCCGCTCACCATCGCTGCTGCGGCCGCCAGCTCTTTCGTTCCGTCCGCCCTTCTTTTCTTCTTCCCCGCTCCTCCTCCTCCTCCTCCTCCCGCTCCCCGCGGGGTCCCGGCCCGGCCCGGCCCCGCCCCGATGGCCACGCCCACAGCGCGGTTAGGCCACGCCCATATCCCATAGAGGCCGCGCCCCCGCGATTACAAGCCACGCCCCCTCAGCGTGAGGTGGCGGCGGGAGAGCAGCGCCCTCGCCTGGACAGAGGCGGTAAAACATTACGGACGGAATTTTTTGTTAAAATACAAAAAAGAACCCAAATTTTTTGTTAAAATACCAAAAAAAAAAAAAACAAAACAAAAAAAAAACCCAAAAAAAAAAGACAACAAACAGTTTGTAAACCCGCCATGGTGTTTAATTATCTAGAGATGGAGCTTCTCTGCTTTGGATCCGGCCTGGGAGAGTTCAGGGTGTCCACCTGGAGAAGAGAATTCACCAGGGAGATGAGACCTCAGAGACGCTGCCAGTGCCTAAATGGGCTCCAGGGGAGCTGGAGAGGGATTTGGGACAAGGGGGAATGGTTAGGTGGGATATTAGGAAGAAATCCTTCCCTCAGAGGGTGGAGATGCCCTGGCACAGTGTGAAAAATTCGTATTTTGTGATCGGCTTTCACAAATATTMAAATGAATATTATATGTGTTATGTTAGAAAGTGATGCTGTATTAATTTTCTTAAGTAGTGTCTTAAATGTAGTTTTATGTTATAACATAATGCTAAAATAGAAACTATGCTATGTAAGATAATTTTTTTAAAGAAAGGACTCACACCAAGATAGCAGCCACAGGACATCTCAATCTTTCAGAGAAAGAGAATTTATTGCTCCATTATTGAGTTCTTCCCACCTTGCTCAGCCCTGAAGACTCAGTCAGGATTCAGAGGAAGAAGCTGACACTGCCCAGACAGAATCCTGTGTTTGAATGGAATTTATGCATCATGGATGAGGTGTATGAATATGCAACAGGCTGTTGCTTTTTTGGGTTAATCCTTTGTTAACGTGGGGCCTTTTTCGGGCTTGTTTTGCCCAGAAAAGGTACCCGGACCATCTGTAACTCTTTGTTTTTATTGTCTCCTATTGTCCTAAACCCTTATTGTCCAAATTTTTATTATTAACTTTTATTTAATTATATTGTTATTTTTATAACCATTTTATTACTATTCAACTTATAAAATTTTAACACCCTTAAAATTTTCCTCACTCTTTCAAAGCAGACGCAGCAGCATCATCTCCCGGCATTTGGAGTTTGCTGTGTCACAGGTGGTGGCTGTTTGTCTGCTGTCACCTCTCACAAGGTGACACCTGCAGATGCTGCTTTCATCTCGAGCACACTGCCCTCCTGGATGGTTTTTAGAGCTGTGCCCAGACATCAGATGCTCTTTTTAGGAGAAAAAAGGAACAAACAGGTCTGTTAGTGACCCAATACCTGTGACAGTGTTCACAGGGGTCTTAGGATRGGGGAAGAGATGAGGATCTGACTCCACATTTAAGAAGGCTTGATTTATTATTTTATCATATATATATTATATGAAAACTATACTAAAAGGATAGAAGAAAAGATTTCATCAGAAGGCTAGCTAAGAATAGAAAAAGAATGGATAACAAAGGTTTGTGACTGACCAAGACAGTCTGGACAGCTGGGCTGTGATTGGCCATTAATTAGAAACAACCACATGAGACCAATCACAGATGCACCTGTTCCATTCCACAGCAGCAGATAATCATTGTTTACATTTTGTTCCTGAGGCCTCTCAGCTTCTCAGGGGGAAAAAAATCCTAAGGAAAGGATTTTTCATAAAATATCATGGCTACAAATACCAGTCTCACAAAGTCGGTCTTGGTCTTCCTTCATTCTTGCCAAGACAGAAATCATGTGCCCAAGAGAACCCCAAAGGAGCTGGGCTTTCCCTCTMCAAAAACCTCTGCAAACTCCAGTGACCCCAACCTTCAAGAAAAATAGCCTTAAACCCCACGTTTATGCATTCCAAGTGACATCTTGCTCGAGAGGGGTTGAGAGGAAATCTTGTTTGTTCCTCCAGCCCTGAAAAGAGTCCCTTCCAAGGAAACAAAGAGTTTGGCGTGCTTATTATGGCTAAAAAGCACAGGTAGAAGGGAATATCTTGCTGTGAATACCTGGGTGGAGAGGAAAAGCCACACCAGGGAGGGACAGGAGCCATTTGAGTGAGGGGACAGTGGTGGCACAAGAGCAAACGGGTGCGGGTTGGCCCTGAATACATTTCTATTTTAATTTGGTCTGTCACACAGCCCAGGTAGGAACTGGTTTTCCCACTATTCAGATGGATTTTAAAGATGTCAGAGTAGCTTGGCTCCTCCTCACAGATGGCAGGATTGATGCTGAGGCTGTGCCAAGGTGTCAGGATTGATGCTGAGGCTGTGCCAGAGAAGGGAGCTGCCCTTCCCAGGAGAGGCCAAGCACCACCTGGCCAGCACTGCCCATGCTAAAACTCTCACACCTCCTTTAAAGGACGGCTTGAAAGGGGTCTGGAGAGAGAAAAATCCAAATTTTTAATGGTTTTGCAGTGCTCCAAGATCCTCTGGAGGGTTGGCATTACCCCGTGCATTGGTTACATGTTTATGACAGAGGAACTGCCATGGAGATCCAGCAGGACCAATCAGTTCGTGTTCTGATGCAGAAGTTGGGTCTGAAAGCAGTCAGGTTTGAAAAAAAGGAGGGCTTTTTCTTCTTTCCACAAAGAAATGGRAGGGGGAATTATAACTACTGTCTGAATGGAACAAATCCCTGTTTCCTCCTCTTCCTTGCTTSGGCCAAATCCCACTTTCAGCTGGGGTGCTGTGCTGTCTGTGAAGGATGGCTCTYTTCTGGCAAGGGTGTCACTCAAAATGCCTTGGGGACAGCCTGRSAGGCCAAGGCCAGCCAGAGCTGTCCCTCTTTTTGTCTGGGAGCAATCCCTCAACGTCCCTGGGCTTCCTGGGAGGGTCCTGGAAGGTCCTAAGGCATCCCAGAACGTCCCAGAGGGGTCTGGGGAGGGGTTACCATGGGGGTCCCAGGGGTTTCAGAGGTCCTGGAAGGTCCAAGGGGGGTCCTGGAATTTCCTGGGGAGTCCTAGACAGGGTCCCATGGGGACCTTCCAGGATCCAGGAACCCCCATGGAACCCAAGCAGAGACTGCCCCAGGATCCCTGGGATTGTCTKGGAGTGCCCAGGGAGAGGGACCTGGAGGGGCTGACTTTGGGATGGAGGGAGGTGACTTTGAGATGGAGAGGGGTGTTGTTATTATTATTACTATTATTGTTATTGTTGTTGTTTTGTTTTGTTGTTAATGTTAATGTTAATGTTAATGTTAATGTTAATGTTAATGTTAATGTTAATAATAATAATAATAATAATAATAATAATAATAATAATAATAATAATAATAATACAGCAACTGAGGCCTTGAGAGGCTATGTGGAACAGCAGCTAGACAGAGTTAAAGAATAAACTAGGGATTTATTAAAATAAGTCCTCAAAGGATGTACCTTGGGCAGCACAAGAGCCCAATCATGGTTCCACCCAAGATGGACAGCATGTCATGAGTTTTCAGAATTTTATAAGTTCTGGTCCATTTCCATATTGGGGTTAATTGTCCAATCACAGCTCCAGGTGATGCAGTCCCATCCTTCCAGTTTGTTCTCCTCAATTCTCTGTTGTTTGCACTTTTTGGGCYTGAAGCTGCAGCRGTGTCCTTGGTTCTGGGKCTGGAAAAGAATTGTTCTGTCCAGCTAAACTGTGAAGATAACTTGGTGGCACTTTATATGAAGTTCAGGGACACACACTAATGCAGTACACGATCTGAAAAATAGGAAAGCTAAAAATAATAATAATWATTATTATTAATATTATTACAATTATAATTAATAATAAGGCATCACGACTTCTCCCCTCCTGCCTGGATTCCCGCATTCACCTCCCCACCCTGTGTTCCTTCCCCCTCGGGAATCACCCCGGGATGGRTTCCAGGAGATTCTAAGCATCCACCTGGGGGAACAGCCACTGCCCTGTGCAGTTGTAACCTTCCTGACCTGTTGTAACTCCCGTGGAGGTGCTGGTACAACTCAGATACAACTCCTCGACTCCCTGGAGCTGTCTCTTATACACATCTAGATGACCTGTTGTAACTCCCGTGGAGGTGCTGGTACAACTCAGATACAACTCCTCGACTCCCTGGAGCCACGGCTGAGCTCTTGTACTGACCAAGGTGCATCCTTTGAGGACTTTTAATAAATCCCTACTTTATTCTTTAACTCTGTCTTTTTAACTCTGTCTAGCTGCTGTTCCACGTAGCCTCTCAAGGCATCTGGAAGTGTTTGTTTTATTATTATTATTATTATTATTATTATTATTATTATTATTATAGAAATAGAAGTAGAAATAGAAATAATTAATATTATTAAATATTGAATTAATATTGATATAGTCATTATATTACTATTTTACTATCGTATTAATATATTAATAATATATCAATATATTATACTATATAAATATATTAATATTGTAATAATATTAATACTAAATATTCATTACTAATTAATATTAATAYCTATATTATTAAATATTATAGCAGTAATAATAACAAGTATCTATTTATTATTGGTTTATTTAAATAATAGTAATAATAATAATAACCCCCCCTCTCCCAGTTTCTTGTCCCCAGCCATGTCCCCATCCCTCTCCAAACCCTTCTGTGACCCCCAACCCCCCCAGCGCCACCTGAACTCCCCTTTGCGACCCCCGCCCAGCCTCAGGCCAAATATCGGGGGGTGCCCAGCGGACACGACCCCCCAGTCGCTGCCCCCGCAGAGCCCCGCTTGTCCCCTCGCTCTAACACCCTTGGGGACACGGGGGCGGTGGCACTGCCTTGGGGACACGGGGGCGGTGGCACTGCTTGGGGACACGGGGGAGGCGACAGGAAGCCAGAGCGTCTCTGCCCGTGTGGGACCGGAGCTTCCTGCGCCGCCACAGCGCGACAGGGACTCCCCAGAGGAGGGGACAGGGGACAGCGGGGGTTTGTCCCCTCTGCTCTGGTTTCCTCTGCAGGCAATGGAAAACCGGCGTGCGGGGCTGCTGCCCACGCGGGAAAGGACAGGGAGATGCTGCGAGAAGGAAAAAAGACTCGTCAGCACACTAAAATGGAAAAAATAAAAGATCAGAATGTTCTCCTGATCTCTGAGAGATGGGAGTCAATAAATTGCCAGTGGAATAGGCATAAAACGGGAATTGATCCATGAAATGGGTCAAATGAAATGGAGGGGATCTCYCTCCGAATGTGGGGTCCTCTCCAAAAGGTGGGGGGAAACCCCCAAAAGTGGGGAGACCCTCTGGAAAAAAGTGGGAACCCCCCAAAAAAACCTCCTCCTCCAAGTGGGGATGCCCACGCCAAAAGCAAAGCAGCAGCGTTGTCCCACGTAACATCCCTCGGGACTGGGCTCCAGGGAGGGCAGCAGGTGGGAAAATCCTCGGGTTTGGCCCCCCCAGAGGGGTCTGGAGAAGAATATTTAATTCATTTTCGGACGGGTTCCGGAATTTTGGAAGCATTTTGGGGGAGGGTTGGTATCTTCAAGTGCGAATTGGGGGGTGCCGTGGTGAGATGGAGTCAGAGCTCGGGGGAACGGTGACAGTCTGGGGTGAAATTTATTACAATTTAAGGGATTTTAAGGGATTTTAAGGGATCCATGAAATTGATAAATTTGATCAATTGATCAATTTTGATCAGTTGATACATTCCCAGATGTATCTGAAGCCGGACACGTCGTTTTGCAGAGCTCACGGCCCGGCTTGCCCAGCCCTGTGCGTGGAGTGGCGCCGCCARCGAGACAAGCCCTGGGGCCTCACCTCTCCTACCCGCTAATTAGGAGCCGTTTATTAAGCTAATTAATGGCTGTTTGGTCGTCCTTGGTGCTCCGCACGGGCCAGCAGGGGCTCAGAGGCTGATGGGGGGATACCGCCTCCTGAAATTGGGAATACCCGAGGATCGCTCCCAGGCAAAAGCTGCCGGGACCGGGGGCTGTGGCTGGCCTTGGACTGCCGGGGGCCGACACGGGTGACACGGCAGGGACACGGCGGGGAC
This sequence comes from Sporophila hypoxantha, assembly GCA_002167245.1. Lineage (NCBI taxonomy): Eukaryota > Metazoa > Chordata > Aves > Passeriformes > Thraupidae > Sporophila > Sporophila hypoxantha. The sequence goes on from NDFG01000178.1 coordinate 364,432, forward strand.
ACAGGGGACACGGGCAGGGACACCGCGGACCGTCAGCCCCCAGTTCCGCCCCTCCGGCTGAATCTCGGATCATCCCCGTGCTAAAACACCCCTCCAAACGCCACGCTTCTCCCTCCCGCTTCCCGATGTCCGCCCCAAAAGCGCAATCCCCCGAGTTATTTTTAGGTTTTATTCGGTTTTTTAGGTCGATTCCTGTCCTACATCGCCCGCCTCGGGGGGCTGCAGCTCTGCCCATCCCCGGGGGCCGCTGGCTCCGCGGGAATTGGGATTTTCCTGCRTTAACGCCGGTTTGGGGATGCAGCGGAGGCTCAGATCTCGATGGATTCTTTCTGGCAGATCCACTGCAGCGTCGTGTCGCAGCTCTGCGGGCTGATCCCATTCCCCTTGAGCGTCCCACAGGATCCAGGCTCCTTCCCGAGCTCCTGCTGGAGCCTGCGGGTGGCAGGAGGGAGCCCGTGTCATCCTCCGGGGGTCCCTCGGGGACAATGGGGTCCCCCGGGGACAATGGGGTGCGCTCGGGATAATGGAGTGCCCTCGGGACAATGGGGTGCCCTCAGGGACAATGGGGTGCCCTTGGGGACAATGGGGTGCCCTCCTGACCAATGGGGTCTGTCTCTTATACACATCTAGATGTGTATAAGAGACAGCTGGGGGACAATGGGGTGCCCTTGGGGACAATGGGGTGCCCTTGGGACAATGAGATGCCCTTGGGGACAATGGGATGCCCTCGGGACAATGGGGTGCCCTGGAGGACAATGGGGCGCCCTTGAGGACAATGGAGTGCCCCTGGGGACAATGGGGTGCCCTCGGGGACAATGGGGTGCCCTGGGGGACAATGGGGTGCCCTCCTGACCCCGGCGCTCACCACTCCTGGCCGAGCTCGGAGCCGTTCTCCCACATCCAGCCCATCCCGGCCACAGGCACGGAGAGGCCGATCCAGAAGTGCCGGGTGGGATTCTGCAGGCTTTCATTTAGGAATTCCTGGCCCGGGAAAGGAGAAGTGATGGCGCTGGTTTGGTCACCCCAAAACTGGCTCTGTCCTCAGCCCGGATCTGAGCCCCACCCGCGTCCCTCTCACTCTGCCACCCGGGGGGGGCTGGGACACAGTGCAGGGGATGAATTCAGGATTTTGGGAAGCCCCTCACCCTCCAGCCCCTCCGGCAGCACCAGCCCCCCGGCTAGAGCCGCATCCAGCATCCCCATCATTCCCTTCACCAGCTCATCCTGATCGCGGGGCATCAGCAGCTCGGAGCCGCGGTCCCTGCAGTCCTCCCGGCTCCTGTTCCAAGGGTTCATCCCGTCGGAAATCCAGAAGCACTTGGCCCCGAGCAGCCTCCAGCCCACGGCGCACAGCCGGCACCCCTSGCTCTCTGCGGGCACACGGGGGCTCAGGCAGCGCCGCGGCACCGCAGGGAATCTCCGGCCCCCCTTTATCGGGGGGAGGCCCCGAGGAGCCCCCCGGGGGTTGTGTTACCTCGGGGCGGGCACAGGACCCTCCGCATCTCCCTGAGGATGCCGTGCCAGCCCGAACGGGCAATTCCCAGCGAGGCGTTCTCGTAAGCTGCGGTCCCCTCGGGCGGCCACTGCTGTGCCACACACCAGGAGACTGCGAGAGGGGGATGCCGAGCCCGGTCAGGGAAATCGGGGGTGCGGTGGGGTGGGAAGGGGTGCCCGGAGCCCGCTGCCACCCCGCAGACTCACGGCAGAGCACGAGGGACAGCGCCAGGCCGAGCGTCAGGGCCACGAGGAGGCGGCGGGGACAGCAGGGGGATGCTGCGGGGACCCTCTGGGATCCTTGATAGCCAGATCCTGCTGCTGGGGAAGGGACGTGGAAAAAAGAGCGGGCTCGGGAGCACCTGTCCCCTCCCCGAACCCCCAGAGCCCAAGGCGGGAAGTCCTGGGGCAAAGCAACTCAGTGAGACCCCCCTGCACAGGGGAACGAGGAGCTGGGTGACCCCCAAAACCCCCTCTGCTCCATCTTTTGGGGTCACGGCTCTGAGGGATGGGACAGCAGACAACCACAGCACCAAGAAAAGCCCCCCAGACCCGCCTCCCTCGAGCCGTGCCTCAGTTTCCCCACCCTGGGCAGCTCTTGGGTGCCTTCAGCCCACACCCGCCCCCCTCCAGTTCCTGTCCCCCAAAGATCGGGGGGCCCAGCGGACACGACCCCCCAGTACCTGCACCCTGCCGGGGTGGGCATCTCCCCGCAGAGCCCCGCTTGTCCCCTCGCTCTAAGATCACGTAGCCGTTCTCGTCCTCCATGCGACGGCAGAGCCCGGGGGACACAGGATGGGGACACGGGGGTGGTGGCACTGGCTTGGGGACACGGGGGAGGGGACAGGAAGCCAAAGCATCTCTGCCCGCTGCCGCTGGCCCGGTGTGCTGCGAGCTGGCGGCGGGGCCGGAGCTTCCTGCCCCCKCCACAGCCCGACAGCGACCGGGGGGAGCCACCCCGGGGAGGGGACCGAGGGGCTGGGGACAGCGGGGTTTGTCTGCAGACGAAGGAAAAGCGGCATACGGGGCTGCTGCCCACGGGGGAAAAGGACAGGGAGCTATTGCGAGAGAAAAAAAAAAAAACCACAGCCCCCTAATATGGTAAAAGACCAAGATGCTGGTGTTATAAATGATCAAAATTTCCGTAGCCAATTCTAATAAAAATCAAACAATTTATTAGAACAAAAATAATTTGAAAAAACACAGAAAAATACAAATTTCAAAACACAGCCAAAACACAGCTCCTGCACCCGGGCTACAGTGCTGGGTGCCTCCGAGGTGASGGCTGACACAAAACAGCCTCCCAAGGGGGACACACTACCCACCCAAAGACTGAGGTTTTTATACATTTTATTCCGCCCGGGGACATATTCCTTTGTGTCTTTTACATGTAAAGGTAGAATACTCATACAAGAAGGGTACACAAAGGCGCTGTCTGGACCTAGACAGATTCTTCGATGGCCAATTTTCAGTTCATCTTTTTCTGAGGCGTCCTGTTGTCCTGTTCCGGGAGCTATCTCTGATGGGATCGGGGTTTACTGGAACACATCAGGGTTTTACTGAAGACGCCTCAGGTCATAATGGAGTTGAGGACATCATCCCATTCAGCTGCGGAAGGGACTAGTCCTTTTGTCTGGTTTCTCAATAGTCCACGGCAGGTTCTTTTCACATGTATGTATTGGCCGTCCTGTGTAAGAAAAGCTGGCAGGCTGGCTTCTGACTATTAACCCTTGCTATAATTTATTCTACTTTTATTGCATGAATTAATATATATTCATAACACTGGTCCTGATCTCTAGAGATCGACTGTTGCCCCCATCTCCCGGCCACTGCGGAGTCACTGCCGGGCTGGGCTCAGTTTCTCCCTGGGAGATGGCAAACGCCGCCAGGCACAGAGCGATGCCCCCGGCACTGCCCGTGCCCGCGCCGGCACGGACCAGCAGCGCTGCACTCTCTCAATGGCAAAGGGCTGGTGCAGGACCTTTGTGACACTTCACGCCATTCTCTGTGTAATGCCAGCCTTTCTTCAGAGCCACGACGGTCCCTCGGGGCGGTTCTTTCAGTGACACGGGCAGGGGCCAGGGCTGGTGCAGGACCTTTGTGACACTTCACACACTTCTCTGTGTAATGCCAGCTTTCTTCAGAGCCACGACGGTCCCTCGGGGCGGCTCTTTCAGTGACACGGCGTCTTTCAGCGACACGGAGCAGCGGCCACTGCTGGTGCAGTAACTTTGTGACACTTCACACCATTCTCTGTGGTTTATTCCCTTCGCACCTGCCAGCCTTTCCCGTGCCGCTCTTTCAGCGCCACGACAGTCCCTCGGGGCGGCTCTTTCAGTGACACGGGGCAGCGGCCAGGGCTGGTACAGGAACTTTGTGACACTTCACACCATTCTCTGTGTAATGCCAGCCTTTCTTTCAGTGCCATGACGGTCCCTCGGTGCGGCGCTTTCAGTGACACGGGGCAGCGGCCAGGGCTGGTACAGGAACTTTGTGACACTTCAGTGTAGGAGCGGCTGAGGGTCTCCTGCACGGTCGGGATGGACGGAGACGAGAGATCTCTAAGGCTAGATCGTGGACATGCAGTTTATTACAAGGGCGTGGGTGCAGGGCCCTGCTGGGAACTGCCAGCCGCAGCTCAGAGCAGGGCCGAGAGAAGAAGAGTGCGAAGAAGAGAGAAAAAAGAGAGAGAGCTAAAAAGAGAGCTTAAAGAGAGCTCTAAAGAGAGAGCTTAAAAGAGAGAAAAAGAGACCGAAGTTCCCGTTACAATACTTTAAATCATCTTCTGTGTTGAATATTCTGATTCTCAGTAACCAATCTAATACAGTATACAAATCCTATAACATTTACATACAGCCTATAGGAATCACTACATTACCATGTTGTGTTACACCTCAAACCCCAATAACTACTCTTGNCCCAACGGGATTCACCCCCCCGGAGATTCTCCTGCTCCTTCCCGGCACTAAATGGAGCTTCCCCCCACCCTCTAAGGGGTGTGACCAGTGAGGAGSGGGAAGTGCCCCCAGTCCCWCCCCAGTGCCCCCAAAAAWGKGGGGTTACRAGGRGAAAAGAGGATTAAATTGAGGAGAGYGATGCCTCTTCCATAATTGTCTGGGTTTGAACTGCAGAGGATCCCCATTYACCTACCATTTCCATGGTCTCAGTTGAAGGAAAATACAGCTTCTTCATGATTTTCAGTGTTTCAGTTGACTGGGAATCASAGTTTTCCACTATTTTCGTGTTTAAATGGAAAGAGAATACCTTTATGGTGCTGTTCCATGGGTTTGAATCGAGGGAAAGAGCCCCATTTYCATCATCTCAAGGTTCAAACTGGGGGCAAACACGGCTGTCCCTGGTCTGAAAGGGCTTCCCTTGAGAGGAACCTCTTGATGTGCCATTGTAGGATCCCACTGCAATATGCAGATCACTTCCAGAATGACACRTGAAGTGCCCCCCTCTTCCACCCCCTCATTCTTTTTAGCCAAAAGCCTTCCCGGGACCTGTCACAGACATTTCCTTTATGAAAAATCCTCTCTGAGGATTTTTCCTGCTGGAGCTGAGAAGTTCAGCAACAAGATGTAAACAATAGGTTATCTGCTTCTGTGGAATGCAACAGGTCAGTTCTGGATTGGCCCAGATTGAGTGTTGGGAGGTGATGGCCAGTCCAGGGCTGAGAACTCTCTCGGACAGAGCTGGAGAGAGCTGCCGTGTTAGCATTCTTTCTATTCTATTCTTAGGTAGTTAGCAGCTTCTGGAAACTCTCCTTTTCTTTCTCTTTTAGCATAGTTATAATGTAGTATATATATATATATCATAACATAATAAATCAAGCCTTCTGATCATGAGTCAAGGATCACGTCTCTTCCTTCACCCCAAGAACCTTGTGACCACCATCACAAGGACCCTGAGCTACATCACCACCCCTTACTGTGGTGTCTTTAGAAAACAATCAAACTCAGCAATCAGAAGGTTCATGCACTAATAAAAATACTGTATGGTTAGTGGGCCAAGGGGTTTAGAGATGGATTTCCCAAGCCCTTTCCCGTTTCTTTCTGGGAGTAGCAGTGCTCCCTGTCCCCTCCAGCCTAGCCCTTAAAGTAACTTGAGCCTCCAGGCTGCAAATCCCACTCTCCAGCTAAAAGGATGGAAAAGCTGTTTCCCCCTTCCCCCTTCTGGGTCTTTTCTTTTGAAAGGAACTGTCTTCTATCCTGTGATGGGAAGACAGAGATCTCCAAAAGACAGAGCAGCTTTCTGAGCATCCCCGTCCCGTATCAGGACAAACGGACAATTCCTCCTCCCCTCAGTGCTTCTGGCTGCTCCTTTTCTCCCAGCTTTCCTCCCCTCCCACCGGCCTTTGGCGAACCCCAGCTGATTTCCAAACCCTCCGTGGCTGCTGGGGGCTGGCACAAAGGTTTAATTATTTGCCTTTTCTTGGGTAAGGCGGGGACAGGAGAAGGTCGGGCCCCATCACCCGGCGCTGCTGATCTCGGCGCTTTTGCTGCGCGGTCCCTCTCTCCCGCCCCCCTCCCGCTCCTGGAGCCCCCCATGGATCCACAGGCAGCTTGGGGATGCTTGTGCCTGCTTTGCTTTTCCCTCCTGAGAGCAGCAACAGGTAAGAGAGGCTTTGGGCTGGTTTAGGTCCAGGGACTCTACAGGGTCTGGATGCCCAGAGAGGTGAGATGCTCATCCCAGCATTTATCCTCCCAGTGTGCAGCCAGGCAGGGAACAGGGACTGGAAACTGTCAGGGCATTTGGGGAGAGCTGCCTCATTACCAGGAGGGGCCACAGGACATCACCTGAGCTCCAGTTAAGGTATGAGGAAGTGATCTCCACCAGTGGAGGGCAGAGGAGGAGCTGACTCACAAAGCTTTGGGAGGGGCTGAGGGTATAAAAGGCAGAGCATCCATTTTGTAAACCAGCACGTAGCTGACAGTCATAGAGACCCTCAGGTCTGTAATTTTTCCTTGTTSAGTCCGTTGTTGTATTTTTTTGTTAAGGTTTAATAAACCTTTAAAAATCTTAAAGTGAGGGTCGTTTCTCACATCTTCCAAGGACAGTCCAGAAGTGTCACCTTCAGGCCCGTTTGTGATGATTTCCAAGAGCCCAGGGGCGATTTGGATTTCCCAWTTGAGCTTGCTGTATAATGTTATAAATAACAAATATAGGTATTGGCTTTCACATTTATGTATTAACTTTTGTTTTGCAAGTTATTATGGATCACAAAAATCCTGATACAGTGCAATTCGTAATTATTGCTTTTCATATAGTATAATCTGCCAGTTTATGTATGCACCCTAGAGCTTTTTTAAATAGTGGTGTAATATATTCTATCTTAGACCATAGCTTAATAGAGACTGTGAAATGTTGAAATKACTTTTTCATGKAACTAATGGAGAAAATGTTGTAAAAAAATTGACTTACCAGCTTTGGGAACGGTCTTATCTAAAAGGCAAGATCACAGAAAGAGAAACAAGAGAATCAAAAAAAAACTAATTTATTGACCCCTCGTTATCAGAGAGTGAAAATACCAGAAGATAGAACCACAAGAAAAAATAAAATATATTCATTTAATCGAGYAGATGGAACAAAGACAAGTCAAAGGTTCAAACCAAGCAAAAGAATATGTTAACTCAAATGAATGTTTCAAWATGTATAAACTATTATGAATATGCATAAAGGTCTATAATATAAGTGTATATACAGAACACAGTTTAAGTTAACTGTGTGCAAAGAGACAAGCACCCAAATGTGGAATTTTATCCCTTAATAAACATCCATAAAAGTTTTAAAGAGAGAGCCATGTTACCCGCATATGAGGGCAACGCACTCCCTGCAGGCAGCATCGGGGGCAGGATGGATTGCAGAGACTTTTCCTTTGCAGCCCCAGCCCAGCGCTGGCACTGGGCATGAAGAGGCACTGAGGTGAGCCTGAGAGGAAGTGCAAGGCACAGGGTGCAGCTGAGGAAGGACAGCGCTGTGCTGGGCTCAGAGGTGAAGCT
>NDFG01000178.1:388211-405457 GCA_002167245.1 Sporophila hypoxantha
ACACATAAACAAATACAAATCTGCGCCCAGACACACCACATTGGATTCCTGCAAACAATGGAAGAGAAATCAATGTGAGCAGAAGTTAGAGCCAGGAAGTATATGATAATTGTGAGGAGATGTGTTTCAACCTATTACTGTCCAACCTACAAGAGGGGGTTGACCAACACACGACCCAGCCAAAGATGATTACACTCCCATCCATCACCTATGTAACCACCAAAAAAGCAACGTCATGCCTTTAGCTCCTCATTTAGCCCTCTTTAGAAAATAATCCTATAATCCAAATACAGGAAGGTCAACAAGTCAAAAGATCGTAAGAAAACCTGAAATACGCAAAAATTATTGTTTCTCTCCAAACAGACACGTCTAGGATATTTTTTTCAAGTGCCATATAACAAAAATCTATAAGACACAATTCGCTGTCCACTATGGCACACCTTATAACACTATAATGTCAGTAAACACACAACACACTCTTTCTATATAGCCAGAAAGTGAAGCAAAGACACCCACGTGCTAAATGTGTGAAAAAAGTCGCTCGAACAATAGATGTGGATATAGCCCAACAATACAGAAGAGCGACCAAATCACGCATAGACCAGACATAAAAAGGTAAATTAAACACTGAATCACAGGTTGTATCAAGTTCAAAATACCAGTCGGGCTGGGAGGGGTGGCTTGAAAGGAGGAGCCGAAAGGAACACTGATATAAGAATGAAAGAAGACGACACTACTGCAACTCCAGAGAAAAGAGAGACAGCCTCACGCCTTTCTCCGCGGCGCAACTCGAAAATGGCAATACGCAACAGAACTCTGAGCATGGGCTGTCTTACAATCGCCCTGCCCCGCACTCGCCACCACAATGCCTCTAACCCTGAAGGTACCTTGAAGATGTGTTTTCATTTCAATCTACCACAAACAAACCATAATCTAAGATAAACATTCCAAGTCACGCAGCAGACTTCCAGCCGAACGATTCCAAACCACCACTAAAAACTAATCAAACCTTTCGAATCAACTTAAACCAACCAAACAATAGCCAAACTATCACAAAAAAAGTTAAATAGCTGCAGCGGCAAACAGACGAAGAAAACCTAATAGCCTGCCTGCATGCATCAGAAAGCCAAAAAGGATGAATCATTTATATTCATAATATTAAACCCTTCCTCGCTACCACAACAAACACCACATCCAAAAGCTTTGTAAATTAAGAACAACCTTCCCTCTAAAAATACCACATTCTCTAAGTTTAAAAAGGGAGAATGTTTATAACACAGAGCTATACAAGGCACTCTCCCGGTAGAGCTTGAGCGTGTTTTTTTCCCGTTTCATTTATGTGCGCATTCTTGGTAATTCAAAGGCCAGCTAATGTTGTTTTTTGGAGAGGTAGGAAAAGGATCAGGGGGTTAGAGCACAATGTCGAGGCACTTGTAAAGAGCCAGCTCAGATCGGGTGACTGTAATTGCCCAAGTGCACCAAGTCCTGCCATGAGCAGCTATTGCAGCATCCCAAGCCCTTGATTTTATGATGCCCTGTGATTCGTGTATAATTTGATGCTCGTGGGCCACAAGAGCTCAAGAGCCACTTTAACAACAGATCAGCACGGGGGCTTGAAAAAAGAAACAATCTGCGCTCCTCTCCCCTCCTAAGATCCCAATTTTAATTGGGGTATCATAAGGTGCTGCTAGACCTCTACTGCGAGAGGTCAGAGATAGATAAGTTGAAGAGCATGCGGACCAAGCTGTCGCGTCTATACCTAAAAGCAGGCGCGAAAAGATTCTCTCTCCTGCTAGCAGATGCGAAAGGAACATCATCCAAATCGTTCCAGGAACCGCATCCCCAAGCATGCAGCCCCAGCGATGCTGAGCCCCTCGCGCCCGCGCCCGCCGCCCGTCTCTTTATAATTAAAGAAAATGAAAAGTGGTTACAGCTGACACAAACAAAATCAATTACAATAAAGTGGGTATCACTTCACCTCACCTCTCCCTTGGCAGCACACTGCAAGGACTGAAAGGCCAATAACTGCAGGACAATGGTGCTAGCCCAAGGGAACTTATGTAAGTTCAGACTCAGAGTCATATTATTTTGACATTCAGAAGCAACGACAGAGGTGCAGACATGTTACCAGGCACGTGAGGGGCTGAAGCATTCAGCGTGAAATTGAGCTGTGTCTTCTTCTCCTTTTGAAAAAAAAGATTCTCATTCCAAATCATCGTGTTTTAACCAAATGGAACTACTCTAAGAGGAAAAGGAAAAGATGCATTAACGCAGAAAAGCCAAAAGCACTTGATGAAAAGAGGAGCCCGTGTCATTAGAGAGCTGGGATCCGGCAGCGTTGAATCAAAACACAGGAATGCTCTGTGGTGAAGGACTTGGGGGTTTTTAAAAAACTATCGGAGCTTACCCGCGGAGCTTTGGCTCACCAACCTCTGCTTTGCTTAAGCCCATGAGGGATAGTTAGACGGTTCCATCCCATCCGTGGAAGGTTAGGCCCTCCTGTAGGATTCTTAAGAATTTCCTGGCACATATCCCCCATGGAGAAGAGCATAAATGGGCACGACCCAGTGCAGAGGAGTGGAGGACAGAAAAGAGGAGAATATATCTCCAGACTGCTGGCAATTGGTGCACAAATACAAGAGAAATGCACCTGAAGACTGTTTGGAGTGACCACGTCGTATCCCAACCTAACTTGTGGTTTTCTATCCATCAATATCTGGTCCTCTGAGAACTCTCTTCAAGGAAAGTTGAAAAGATTGAATAAATGCCACAATGCTCCACGCTTTCTCTTCCTCTGAAGAAAAACAACCTTGCCCTCACTAACACTGCCAATCTGCGCCACATGAGCAAACCTCCTTCCAGGGGAAAATCAAAAAGAATACATGGCTCTGGAGAACCAAGAGGGGATTTTAATCTGGGAAGAGGTAAGAAAATTTTAGTCCTGCCCGCTGGCACTCAAGGTGGAAGAAAGACAGAAGAGAGGCCACAGCTGCTCGTTCCCCCTGTTGGGTTGCAAAGCAAGAAGCTGGGAGAGCCAGGTGGAAGACGCTTGATCCAGAGAGGAACTGGCAGATAAGAAAAAGGGCCCCAATTCAGGGGTTGCACAGACAGGTGGCAGAGCTTGGCCCAGGGTCACAGCCCCTGCCTGCAGGAGGGGGTTGGCCATGCTGGCTGTCCCCCATGCTAGGAGGGGACAGAAGGGGCTGCCATGCCAGGCACTCTGCCTGCCCGCCAGCGCGGAAGGGTGAAGGGAGAGCTCCTGCCCTAATCAATTTGGAGGTGGCCTGCAGATAAATCAAGGTTCTGAAAATGCGATCCCTTGCGAGTTACATTACAGGCACATTTTTATCCAAGAGGCTCAGACTGGCTCCAGCCACACTGGGCTCAACAGAAAGGGGCAGCTTCTCCGGCTTCCCATCAGGTGGCACACCTGGAGGCAGAGGGTTTGGACCTGCTGCCACGTCCAATCCCCTACTGTTCAGGAGGAAATCACTCCTCAAGCCTCTACAAGAAGGCTGCTGGTGAAGGGGAGCCAGGCAGCTGCTGCTGTCTCTGGGCATGCTGCAATTCCAGGGAAAATGCTGCTCCAGATTCATGGATGGTCTCAGCTTTCTCCCTGGGCTGTAAAGGAACAAACGGATGGTGCAGCCACAAACCCAGGAGGAGAAAGGAGGGTGGGATTGTTTATTTAAATGTGTGTTTCACACCAAGCTTTATTTTTCTTTGAGACTGGGGATGATTTTGCATTTTGGAACCAGTTCAGAACAGTTTCCATGCCTGTGCGTGTGAGGCAGAGAGATGTGAACTAGAAAAACTGTGCTCATAGGTCCCCAATCCTCAGACCTGAGACCCTCAACAGCAAAGCATAACACAGGTAATTCTGAATAATTTGGATTCCTTCAAATTTTTCCTTCAAAAACGTGACAAAATTGGTCCTTATTTATTTTGCATTTAATTGCGACTGCACACTGGATTCATGTTCAGTGATCTAGATTAAAAGGCTTCTGTCTACAACAAATTGGGTAGCCATCTGCGCCACCCTATTACCATCCAGAAGCAGGCAAGATTTTGAGATCTTTTAAACACATTTGACAGTGAAGTTTGAAAGTGGTGAAATCCATGAAAGGAATTTGTGAAGAATGGGAAGCCCCCGAGTGGAAAAAAGCACCTGGGTAAATTAAAATAATTAGGGGGGAAAAGTGTCCAGCACAACGAACAGGGGAGGGACAGAATAAGAGAAGGTCAAAGCAAAGAACGCAGCTTGGCTGGGGCTGGGAACACCACAGCAGTGTTTGATAGCAAACAGGACATTAGTGGAATGATTTATGGCAAGCCTACAGTGAAATGAGGGAATGCTGCAGATTGGAGGTGAACTGATGGCACAGAAGGTAGGTGCCTTTAAAAATTAACACGGCACAGGAAAAGGGGGTTGGAGGCAGAGCTGCCATGAAACGGCAGAGATGGATGGACTGCAGAGGCATCGGCCAGGAGAAGGAGGGGGAAGTGGTCACGGGCTCCCGCGGAGGACAGCGAATTATACTTCCAGATAACTTTAATAGTCCGAGTCCTTGAAGATGCTGTTATCAGGAGAAGGCCAGCTCGAAATGCAGTCCGAGATAAGGAATTCTGTCAGGGAGGGGCAAGTGTGAAGAGCATCCACCCCAAGGCTCAGGCTGGATCTGCTGCTCCTGGGTGCCAGCCGAGCCCGCAGCACCCAAGCTCAGGCCGAGCTGTGGCATGGATTTTCTTGTGTTCTCTGACTAAACCTTGCTGGGGTTTTGCAGTTTTCCCTCTGAAAAATGGGATTTGAGCAGGTGACCTGGAAACTGGTTAGAGGACAGAAATGTCCTGGGTTTGTTCTATGCTTCTATTTTACCTTTTAGGAATTAAAACCAAACTGTCCTTGCAAAGGGCTTTTCTCCAAAAACCTCTTTTCCTTGCTTTTAATATCACAGGTTGATTTATGTATCTATACACTTATATATTCATATATATACATTTATATATATATTCATATTGACATTTATATATACATTATAATGCATATATTTTAATAACCAGAGTATGGGATAATTATACACATATATATCATATGTATATATAGTGCATATGTATGTAATATAATGTATACACATATAAATATGTATAATGTGTATATAAATGTATACAACATAATATACTTATAATAACTACATTTTTATATAACTATTCATAATTGACATGGATATCTGACATTTATATATATATACACAGTAATATTTAAATAATGATATATAGATTTTATAAAATATAAATTATAGGACTATCACATAATTTATAAAAAATAGAATATATTTTGTAGTTTATATTATAATTTAATTCTATTATAACAATAGCAACCATATATAAATATATTTTGTATTTTGTAATATAGTTTATTATAATTATAGATTAATCTATTAATATCAATCTATTAATATCAATCTATTATGATATATAATAATTAATTTATGATATAAAATTAATATACTACTAATAGGGAAGCCATATTCAGGTGCTAAAAAAGACCAGTGAAATGATACCAACCAGTCGCCTGGAGGCCAGCTCAGTGGGTTCCATACATTCCCTCGGTCTGATCCCTTAGGAAAAAATAATCCTTTTGTCTCTAACTAAAAAAAGTTGAAAAGGAGCCTCGCGCCCTTAAAACTCCGTTATGAAGCTGGTTCGAGAATCGGCACCCCGTAGAAATCCGCTCTGCGGCTCTCAAATGAGGATTACGGCAGGGATATTCTTGGAGTGACCTGGCAGGTGCCCGGTGCCAGCAAAACCGTTCTCGCCCTCTGCTCTTCCCCCCCCGCGTTCGCCTGCCCATTGCCAGCCCCTCACCGGACGCCTGCGAGCTGCCGGCTGCTGGCTGCCCGGGCGCAGCTGCGGCTCGGAGTCGCGTGCAGGGGCAAGAAAGCAGCAGCCCGGGCTGCTCCCATTGTGCCCCGCACTTCCCTTGCCCCGGCCCTCAGCACCGGGCACACGAGCGCCGGCACGGCCGCTGCGTCTCCTGCCTGGCCACACACCGAGCGGCTCCTGGCACAGAGGGCAGCGCCGAGAAGCCTCGGCCCGGAGCAGGCACCACGCGGACGCTTTGTGCCCGCACTCGGCGCCTGCAGCGATTTGGGCTCTGAGGCACGGTTCAAGCATTCACCCCCGTGCCAGCCCCGAGCGGGCTCCGGGTGCCGCCACGGCTTGGTAATGACCCGAACGCTCCGCCCGTCGCCGCTCCCATCCGGCCGGACTGCGCGGCACTCGGGCTGGTGCGCTCTGCGCTCGCACTCCGCGGGCACTCGGGCTGGTTCCGCTCTGCGCTCGCACTCCGCGGGCACTCGGGCTGGTGCCGCTCTGCGCTCCGCACTCCGCGGGCACTCGGCTGCTGCGCGCACCTCGGGCTCTCGCTGTGGGAGGCTTTGGTTCCTCAGCGTGCGGCAGCGATGCCGAGCAGAGGTAGAGGCACCGGAGGGCGGCCAAGCGAGTACGTGCCGACGTTCGTGTCCGCAAAAACCATGCCCAAGAAAAAAGGGCCCCCACTTGTTGGAGCTGGGGAAGAAGCGCAGCCCCGGGGAAGCCGCTCCTGGGGCACTCAGCAATGAATTCCGCAGGGATTCTTGGGCTTGGGCCTGGCCAGGCCAGGTGCCCGGGGCCAGCAAAAGCGCTCTGTGCCTCTGCTCCTGCCCCTGGGCAGGCACAGAACACAGCAGGAAAGGCTCGCGGTCCACAAAAGCACAGAGAATCTCTCACCATCATGGGCAGAAAGGGTCAGACCTGCAGAAATTAAATTTAATTGAATTTACTATCAAACAAATCAGAGCAAAAGAATAAGATGTACACCAAATCCTAAAAATGCACCTTCCTGACACTGTTCTCCCTTCCTGGCTTCCCTTTCTCCCCAATTCCCTCCTCCCTCCTCTCCCACAGTGGCACAGAAGGATAGGGGTTACAGTAAGCCCATGTTACTGGCTTCTCCCTCAGGGAGACAAACCCTTGCCTGCTCCAGCCTGGGACTCCACCCACAGAAGGACAGTCGATCCCACAGCAGACGGACAGACAGCAGACCCTCTCTTCACAGTCAGGTGCCTGATGGTGAAAGTGGAATCCTGCTCAGCACGTGTCAGCTGTTCTTCCTCTTCGCAAAGACAGCCCATAAATGTCACATTCTGGCCACTTTGTGAGGATATCCAGGAGCCCAGGCAATTTGGATTTCCCATTGGAGCTCGTTGTGTCATGAGGCAATGCACTCACTGCAGGCAGCATCGGGGGCAAGGATGGATTGCAGAGACTTTTCCTTTGCAGCCCCAGCCCAGCACTGGCACTGGGCATGAAGAGGCACTGAGGTGAGCCTGAAGGAAAGTGCAAGGCACAGGGTGCAGCTGAGGAAGAGCAGCGCTGTGCTGGGCTCAGAGGTGAAGCTGGCACTCGCCAGCGTGGAGAAGGCCTTTGTGCAGCCCCTGTTACAGGGCAAGCGTGGCCTTGCTGCAGATATACGGCCCGCTCACTGAGCAGCTCCCACTCCTGAACCTTTCCCGTCAGCCAGGTACACACACTGGAATTGCGAGGACAGGAAACCTGCAAGGAGGAGCAGAGGCAGCGCTGGCTGCCAGGGGAGCCCTGGTGGCCCCTGTGGCCCAGGCCTGCCCGCTCCCGGCACTCACCGGGAGCTGTAGCTGCTGCGTCCCCCCAGTGCAGGCGCGTCGCCCACTCTGCGCAGCCCGAGCCAGAAATCGACGTTCCCGCACGCGAGGCGAAGAGCAAATCCTGCCCAGGAGCACCGAGGGGGGACTTGCCCATCAGACCACCACAGCGACCGCAGCCCTCACTCACAGAGCCCTCATCACTTGGCAAGGGCCAGGGAGGCCTGACTCCGGACAAGCACAACCGTTCCTGGCCCTGATCCCATGGTAGCATGTCATCCCGGAGCAGTAGTAGCAGACCCCTACTGTACCGACCCAGCCATGGGACAGGCCCACAGAACCACGGGGTCGCAGGATGATAGACTTGGTAGACGGGGATAGCTGACGAGGGAAAGGAAGAAGGGCTGAGGATTCCCCTGTGCAGGGAGCAGGGAGCTCGCTCTGCCCCGAGGGTGGGCCCAGACGCTCGCTGCCTCTCCCTTACCTGCCAGCACCAGCACAGGCCCCAAAGCCAGCACCCAGCACCAGGAGCAGCAGAATCAGCCGACCAGCCCACGGAGGATGGGGCCTGACGTACACTGGAGAGGAGAGCTTTGCTGGCTGCCACGAAAGCAGAGCGGGCCTGCAACTGCTGAAACCATGCCAGGGAGCAGGCAGGGAGCCCTGAGCCGGTGTGGGCCTACTCGCTGGCAGCCAGAGAGCCAAAGGCTGGCAGCAGGCAGGAGACCAAGCTGTGGGCACAGCCAGGGACAAGCGTGGGCACCGGCTGCAGCAGGGAGTGCACAGCTTTGGGGCAGCTGGGGCTCTTGCTTCAGCACCATGATGGGGCCCAGCAGAGCCAGATCTTCAGGAATCGGCCAAACAGCCACAACTCCAGCCCTGGGCTTGTGCAGGAAACACTGGCCAGCTAGAGACCAGGGGGCCCTGTACCAGCAATCTAATTTTATATGAGATCTTGTTGTTTTTCCATGATGATTGCCATGGGACCCAGGGCTCCTCACATCCACAATGCCTGGCAGAATCCATTCTCCAAATCTCACATGCTGCACCTCACAAATGTAATGCCGTGTTATGCAGCAGGTAATCTTGGCCCAGCAGCAATGTAACGCACTGCTGGCTGTCAGTCCTCCTGGAGATGCTGAGGGTTTCTGAACTCGCCCATGAATGGATGCTGAATTCGACTCTGATCCTCCTCCACCAGACTGGTCACTTCTGCCGCTATTTATGAAGAAGACTTCAGGGGCGCTGGCAGATCCTCTGGAGCTCGGCTCGGGACAGAGTACGCCGCGCTGATGGCACCCTGAAGAGGGACACGTCGAGTGAGAGGTCACTGCTGTCGTGCCGGCCCTGCGGGGTGCTCAGCATGGGCGAGTGGCAGCTTTGTGCTGGCTGTCCCGCTGCCCAGAGGTGCACGGCAGCAGCTGCGAGACAAAGCCAGCCCTCCGGGAGCTCTCCGGTGGCCGCACGGCCACACGGCCCCTGTGGCCTGTGCAGCCAGCTTCAGCACCAGCTTGGGGCGCGGGGGTGCCGGCCGGGCGCTGACAGCGCCCTGCGAGCTGCCGGCTGTGCTGCCCGGGCAGCTTGCGGTTCGGAGAACAAAGGGGCAAGAAGCAGCAGCCCCGGGCTGAATGTGCCCCGCATTGCCTGCCGCCCGGCCGCCTCGCCAGCCCGGCCACACCGAGCGCCGGCACGGCCGCTGCGGCTCCCGCTGTGTGAAACACGACCCAATAATTTTTGGCTTTCATGTTTATGTATGAGCCTATGCATGTATTATGATTATAATAATTTACATATAGTATCATTTCTAACTCTTTCTAGCGCATGTTAGTATAATCATAATCTAAAGCTTAAGTAGCACCGATTTGCACAATAGTAATGTAAGAATATAGTAATTATGTATCACTTAATGGAAATGATAGTGTGATGAATGTACTGTGTTATAGACTTAGCAAACATCTGACGGAAAAACACTTTGTGTAACTAAAGGAACACATGTAGACCGCACTGACCAACCTGTCCAAGAGATAAAATAACAGTAACAGAAACCAGAGCACTGGAGGACAATTAGAGACTACCACGTTAAAATTAAGGAGAAAATACTAACATCTTATCAGAGGATGCGAAACAGCAGGATGGAGACAAAAATAAGTAAAATACATTGACCTGACACCCAGGAAGTCATGCAGATTAAGAATGTGAAGAAGTCAGACAAAGGAGTTCCCTAAACACAAGAAACTACGGAAGAATTTTTGGGTAATGCATTAAATACATGAATATGCATGTACCTCAGCGATGTAACACTATAAACAGAACATTATCAGTATACCCCGGCGTGTTCTTTCACTGTTGACCAGGACCACCCAGCGCTGGAAATATTATCCCTTTTTATCCGACTACTATTACAACCATTATTATTATTGACCTTTCAAAAACACTAAGCAGTGAATTCCATTTTCCTCACCTGTCAAGGGGGGGATCTGGCACAAGGAATCCACCAGAACCTCCTACCCCCCCTCCCCACCGCAGCCCCCTCCGCCCGCGGCGAGGCACAGCCGACCGCGGGTCACACCTGGGCCAGAGCTGCCTGAGCTCCGCCATCGCCGCCTCGCCGGGCTCCGCATGACCCGAACGCGCCGCTCGCCGCCGCTCCCGAGCCCGTTTGATCAATATGGCGCGGCCACAGCCATACAGACCGGAACTGCTCAATAGCACTGATTGGAGCGGAGGGCGCTGTGGGCGGGCTTTCTGCCGATCTGAGCAATCAGCGGGCGAGACGCAGCTAATGGCGGAGCGGAACGGCCACGCCCATGCCTGCGGCCATCTTGTCCCCCTCGGCCCCCTCCTCACCCCGGGCGGGTCTCAGCTCGGCTTTCCCCGCTCCCGGGGCTCGGCTTTGCCCGGCGGCTCCGCTTGGCCCCGGGCCAACTCACTCCCCCCCCCGTGGCGGGGCGAACCCCCGGCATTTGCCGGAAGGGCTCTGACTGCCCTGTTTACTGAAACCTCATGGACCGTGTCCTGGAATGCCGTAAAAATGTGTTGAAATGCTTTTTAAAAGTTAATCTTGAGTTTTTCGTGAGCTCTGATTYCTCTGAGAATTGTTACTGGGGAGATTCAAAGCTGTAAATGCAGGGCTTCATTATTACTATCATGTGCAGCACAACACAATCGAATCTCTTTAACAGAAATGCTGATAAACATTTACCATAAGCTATTACACTAAATACAATCTCGAGAAGCTCGAGAAGTTCTAGCATGAGATCTCTGGGCTCTGTCAAAAGCCCCATCTGAGCTGAGGTCCTGTGGTCTTTCCCGACCCTTTTGTGCCACATCCTCATGGGACAGGGCTGTGCCCTGCTGAGGGCCAGGCTGCTCCTGCTCTGGGGGAATCAGACACAGCCCCAGTTATTCTCACAGGAGCACTCCAGCAGTTTGCTGTGTTGGGCATCTCATAGCTGCTATTATTGAGAGATTTGTTTTTGAGGTGTGTGAGGGAGACCCTCCCAATGAGGGTCTGGGCTCTTGCTAGGCCCTGGCTCTAGCTGGTCAGAAAATTTCCAACAAACCTAGATATTTTCTGCCTCAAAACTATATTCATCTCTTGGACTTAAGCAATTTGACCCTATACCAATAGGACAGCTGGATCAAAATCAATTAAACTTAAAGCTAAGATGCTGCGAATTAAGGTACAGCTCCCTAAAAGCAGAAGATGACACCATTATCCCTGTAGATTAATTACATTGAATAAATTAATATCAACAAGAGTAAACGAGCCGATTAAGTCAGAAGTGACCCAACTCTTGGGTCAGGGGATAAGAGCCGGTTACAGGATTTAATCGCGTTGTCCCACCGGGTTCCGGCCGCGGACCGGTGCTCAGGATCCCGGGAATGCCGGGAAACCATCTCCCGTCGGGACAGGGTGACCGGGCCGCCACGGGGCCCTGCTCGGTGCTGGGGGCCAGCGCGGGCGGCAGGCCCGGGAGCGGGGCCGGGGGATCGCGACCGGGACCGCGACTGGGGCTCCGGCCGCACCGGGGCAGCGGCGGCCACTCACGGTGCACCGGTTCCGCGCGGTATTGCGATATCATCCTCCAGCGCGCCGCCCCGCCCCGCCGCGCCGCTCCTCCTCGGGGGCGGAGCGCTGTTGGGCCCCCCGGCGCGATGGAGGCGCTGCGGCGGCCGGCGCTGCCCGAGGACGCGGTGGCGCTCCCGCCTGTTCGCGGCGGCGGCGGCGGGGCCCGGGCGGCGAGGCGCTGCTGCGGCGCTGCGCTGAGCTGGCCCTGGTCGCTTCGCCCGCTCCTGGCCGCCACGTGTGGCAGCGGCAGCCGTTCCGCCTGCGCTACGTGCCGGGCCGCGGTAGCCGGGAGCGGGCCGGGAGGCACGGCGGGAGACGCCCGAGCGGGGGACTGTGAGGGGACTGGGGAACCGCGGAGGTTGAGGTGGGAACCGGGATGTGAGGGGGACCCGGCGGCCGGAACGAGGGGCGTGTGAGGGGAACCCGGCGGCCGGAATCTGAGGAGCGTCTGAGGGGGAACCGGGACGTGAGAGGGGGACCCGGCGGGCCGGGAGCGAGGGCATGTGAGGGTGAACCGGGAGAGTGTGAAGGACACCTGGCGGCCGGAGAACGGGCATCTTTTGAGGGTAATCCGGCGAGGGAACGGCAGCGTGTCTTTGAGGGGACTGGGCCGTGTAAGACGACCCGGTGGCCGGGAGCTGAGGGCGTCTGAGGGGGGAATTGGAGGGGTGGGTGTGAGGGGAACCCGGCGGCCGGAAGCAGGAGCGTCATCAGGGGACCGGGATCGTTTGAGGGGGATCCGGCGGCGAGACCGGTGAGTGTATTGGAGGACCCCGGCGGCCAGAAACCAGGAGCGTGGTGAGGGGAACCCGGCGGCCGGGAACCGGGATCTTTCGAGGAGGCTCCGGCGGCGGGAACCGGCAGTGTAGTAGGAGGACCCGGGGACGGAGTGTGAGGGAACCCGGCGGCCACAAACCAGGAGTGTGTGAGGGGAACTGTGGCGTGTGAGGGGACCCGGCGGGCAGAAACCGGAGCGTGTGAGGGGACCCGGCGAGCTTCCCCGACTCTCGGTGTCACAGCACGGGCTTAACCAGTGAGGCATCTGGTGCCACCTCCCTGCTGCAGCTGGACCATCCCCGAGCACAGGACACCAGATTCTGTCAGCAGGTCTGGATATCCGCAGTGGGGAGACTCCGCAGCCTTGTGTGGACAATCTGTTCCTGGGCATGGCTTGCTGAGCGTCCTCTCCTCTCTCTGCCCCGTGCAGGCGAGATCCCGCGAGCACTTGGGCGGCACCCCGGTGTTCGGGGGATAACGTGGAGGATGAGTGGTTCATTGTGTACTTGCTGCGGGAGATCAGCAGGGAGTTCCGCGGGGCTGGGCAGCCAGGTAAGGCGGGTGCTGCTGAGCTGCTTTTTGTGGGAGGGCTGCCAAGGGCAGTGCCTGTGCTCTGAAGGTTCTGTCTACCATTGGCCATCCTTGGAGGGTTTCTCCATCCCATACACCGTTGGAAGTGTCCAAGGGCAGGTTGGATGGGGCTTGGAGCAGCCTGGGCTAGTGGAAGGTGTGCCTGCCTGTGGCAAGGGTGTTGGAACCAGGTGTTGATCTTTAGGGTCCCTTCTAACCTAAGCCTTTCTGTGGTTCTATGAATATTAAAAAAATCCCAGCAGATATTGATTCAGAAGTGTGCTGTTGTGCTCTGCAAGGCTTTTCCTGCTAAATTTCCAATTTCTCCTTGGCCAGTATTGATGACAACGATGGAGAGTTTCTCTTGATAGAAGCAGCTGATTTTCTCCCAAAGTGGCTGAATCCTGAGAACGGTGAAAACAGGGTAAAAACTTGTGTACAGCTGGCAAGGGGGACCCAGTGGCCTTTTCTGTAGCAGCTGGAGTTTTCTCTTGCACCTCTAGCCAAGTGGTCTGACTGCCTCTGAAAATCCAGAGTGCTGTCTGTCCCTGACTGTTGCTCCCTTCAGGAGCACTCCTCTATCCACCTGAACTTTCTAGCTCTGCTAGAATCACTTGCATTTCTTTGTTTTTTACCATATTGTGGAGTGTTAAGGGCAGAGGATTTGCTGCCCTCAGAGTAGGGAATGCTCAGGGCTGGAGTGTTGCTGTCTCTGTAAGGACACAGGCTTTGTCTGGTCCAGGTGAAATAATGAGCAGACACCTTCACCTGGATATGGATGGTTGCTAATGGCAATGGATTAAAATGGAGATCATTAATTTGGTCATTAGCAAAAACTTGTTCAATTCTTTTTCCCCTACTCCAAGATTGTTACAAGGGCTGGAACACAAGACCAGAATTGATCACAAGTGTGTAGCTGGAGTGTCAGGCTCATACTTTCCTTTTGTTTGAGGGAACAGACAGAGGGAGGGAGTTGAGAACGTTGCATTCAGGGCTTTTCTTAGGATCAGGAACCAGCAGAGGTCGCATGTGGCACCTGAAATGCTGCTGTTTAATGCCTGTGATGTTCTGAAGCAGTCAGGCTATCCTGGTTCTCCTGAAGCACTTCTCTAGTTGAAGAGACACGTGTAACAATTATTGTTGTTAGGGAAACAAGATATATTTGAAAATAGTTGCAGTTCAAATGGGGATTTTTACAGAATATCAAGGATTTTTCCTAATGTATTTAGGATTACTAAAGTTTATATTTGCTTGGGTATTTCAATTTGGAACAAACTGTGTAAGGCCTGAAAAGCAATTTATCAGAAAAATCTATCTAGGATACATTTTGAATGCAGTCTCAGGCACTGCCTGTAATATGGGGGCCTTCAAACCCCCTCTGGTGAGCCTGGAGGGAGTTTGATGGCTGTCCCCAGCAGAGTCCCGCTGCAGGGAGTGTTTGTTTCTGCTCTGGCTGTTTCAGGTGACTTTCACTCGGTGTTTATATGCACAGCTGGTGCAGCAGCAGTTTGTTCCAGACAGACGCAGTGGATACACCCTGCCCGCCCCNCGGTGTTCGGGGATAACGTGGAGGATGAGTGGTTCATTGTGTAGCTGCTGCGGGAGATCAGCAGGGAGTTCCCGGGGCTGGCAGCCAGGTAAGGYGGGTGCTGCTGAGCTGCTTTTGTGGGAGGGCTGCCAAGGGCCAGTGCCTGTGCTCTGAAGGTCCTGTCTTACCATTGCCCATCCTTGGAGGGGTTTCTCCATCCCATACACGTTGGAAGTGTCCAAGGGCAGGTTGGATGGGGCTTGGAGCAGCCTGGGCTAGTGGGAGGTGTGCCTGGCTGTGCCAAGGGTGTTGGAACCAGATGATCCTTAACGTCCATTCTAAGCTAAGCCTTTCTGTGGTTCTATGAATATTAAAAAAAACCAGCAGACATTGATTCAGAAGTGCGCTGTTGTGCTCTGCAAGGCTTTTCCTGCTAAATTTCCAATTTCTCCTTGGCCAGTATTGATGACAACGATGGAGAGTTCCTCTTGATAGAAGCAGCTGATTTTCCCCCAAAGTGGCTGAATCCTGAGAACAGTGAACACAGGGTGAGTAAAACTGTGTACAGTTGGCAAGGGGGACCCAGTGGCCTTTTCTGTAGCAGCTGGAGTTTTCTCTTGCACCTCTAACCATGTGGTCTGACTGCTCTGAAAATCCAGAGTGCTGTCTGTCCCTCACTGTTGCTCCCTTCAGGAGCACTCCTGTATCCACCTGAACTTTCGAGCTCTGCTAGAAACACTTGCATTTCTTTGTTTCTACAATATTGTGGAGTGTTTAGGACAGAGGATTTGCTGCCCTCAGAGTAGGGAATGCTCAGGGCTGGAKTGTTGCTGTCTCTGTAAGGACACAGGCTTTGGTCCAGGTGAAATAATGAGCAGACATCTTCCACTGGATATGGATGGTTGCTAATGGCAATGGATTAAAATAGAGATCATTAATTTGGTAATTAGCAAAAAAACCTGTTTAATTCTTTTTCCCCTACTCCAAGATTGTTACAAGGGCTGGAACACAACACCAAAATTGATCACAAGTGTGCACCTGGAGTGTCAGACTCATACTTTCCTTTTGTTTGAGGGAACAGACACAGTGAGGGAGTTGAGAACGTTGCATTCAGGGCTTTTCTTAGGATCAGGAACCAGCAGAGGTCGCATGTGGCACCTGAAATGCTGCTGTTTAATGCCTGTGATGTTCTGAAGCAGTTAGGCTATGCTGGTTCTCCTGAAGCACTTCTCTAGTTGAAGAGCAATGTGGTATTGTTGTTGTTAAGGANCCATCCCATGCACGTTGGAAGTGTCCAAGGGCAGGTTGGATGGGGCTTGGAGCAGCCTGGGCTAGTGGAAGGTGTGCCTGCCTGTGGCAAGGGTGTTGGAACCAGATGTTGATCCTTAAGGCCCATTCTAACCTAAGCCTTTATATGGGTTTATGAATATTAAAAAAGCCCCAGCAGACATTGATTCAGAAGTGTGTTGTTGTGCTCTGCAAGGCCTTTCCTGCTAAATTTCCAATTTCTCCTTGGCCAGTATTGATGACAACGATGGAGAGTTTCTCTTGATAGAAGCTGCTGATTTTCTCCCAAAGTGGCTGAATCCTGAGAACAGTGAACACAGGGTGAGCTTGTGTACAGCTGGCAAGGGAGACCCAGTGGCCTTTCATCTAGCAGCTGGAGTTTTCTCTTGCACCTCTAGCCAAGTGGTCTGACTGCCTCTGAAAATCCAGAGTGCTGTCTGTCCCTGACTGTTGCTCCCTTCAGGAGCACTCCTGTATCCACCTGAACTTTCAGGCTCTGCTAGAACCACTTCCAATTTTTTTTTGTTTTTTACCATATTGTGGAGTGTTTAGGGCAGAGGATTTGCTGCCCTCAGAGTAGGGAATGCTCAGGGCTGGAGTGTTGCTGTCTCTGTAAGGACACAGGCTTTGGTCCAGGTGAAATAATGAGCAGACACCTTCCACTGGATATGGATGGTTGCTAATGGCAATGGATTAAAATGGAGATCATTAATTTGGTCATTAGCAAAAACCTGTTTAATTCTTTTTCCCCTACTCCAAGGTTGTTACAAGGGCTGGAACACAAGACCAGAATTGATCACAAGTGTGTAGCTGGAGTGTCAGGCTCATACTTTCCTTTTGTTTGAGGGAGCAGACACAGTGAGGGAGTTGAGAACGTTGCATTCGGGGCTTTTCTTAGGATCAGGAACCAGCAGAGGTCGTATGTGGCACCTGAAATGCTGCTGTTTAATGCCTGTGATGTTCTGAATCAGTCAGGCTATGCTGGTTCTCCTGAAGCACTTCTCTAGTTGAAGAGACACGTGTAACAATTATTGTTGTTAGGGAAACAAGGTGTATTTGATGAAAATTGTTGCAGTTCAAATGGGGATTTTACAGAATATCAAGGATTTTTCCTAATGTATTTAGAATGATGAAAGTTTGTATTTACTTGGGTATTTCAGTTTGGAACAAACTTTGTAAAGCCTGAAAAGCAATTTATCAGAAAAATCTTTCTAGGATACATTTTGAATGCAGTCTCAGGCACTGCCTGTAATATGGGTGCCTTCAAACCCCCTCTGGTGAGCCTGGAGGGAGTTTGATGGCTGTCCCCAGCAGAGTCCCGCTGCAGGGAGTGTTTGTTTCTGCTCTGGCTGTT